>LOJH01015189.1:0-23614 GCA_001685095.1 Ellobius talpinus | reverse complement strand
TTCATACTTGTCCAGAGGCTTTGCTGTAGGGGAAGTAGGAGAGAATGTGAGAGGTGTGTGTGTGTGTGTGTGTGTGTACGCACGTGTGCATGCACGCCTACGTGCATGTGCACATATACTGAAGGGGAGATGTAGCTGAGTGTGCAAAAGGAGACATCTGAGAGATGCAGAGAGAAGTGCTATGTAGCTGTCTGTAAAGAGATGTAGCTCTGTGGACAGAGGTTTTCAGAAAGGGATTTCTTCAGTTGAAGTAAAAGAGAAGGTTACCATCAGGAAAGTGTATGCTCGTTCCTTTGTTCTTAGGTTACCATCAGAAAGCATGTGTTTCTAGCCCTCAGACAGAGAAGAAAATTTCCTAGGTTCTTGCTGCTCTGAAGACATTCTTTTTGCTGCTCTGGGTGCAGCCCTGGGAGCTAAACTCCTGGGTTGTGGTAACAGACTTCACTGACCTTCACTTTTCACCCATGAAATGGGAACTGCAGCTATAATTAAATCCCCAAGGAAAGTCAGGAGGAGCCGAAAGATAGCTGGGAGGTCTTTTAGGGTTTGCATGACAAGGCTCATGTACAAGGGGAAAGCACCCAGGAACCTGAACTTGTAAAGAATCCCATAAGCCAGGTCTAAGATTCTGGGGCTGCATATCTGCCTCATGGGGGCATTGATTAGCATTGTGATCTTGGGCAAATCCCTTATTATCCCAGGGCACACTTTCATTGACTGAAAATGGAATTAAAATAATAATATTAAAAGATCAACTGGGTATGGTGGCTCATATCTATAATCTAGGAGGCTGAGGCTGGAGGAGTATAGGGTCATAGGGTCAAGGCCAGCTTGGGATAGAATAAGATCCTATCTCAAAGGAAAAAATCTACCTTACAGGTCTCGATCTCAGTCTCTCAGATTCTCTCTCTTTCTCTATCCCTTCATCTCTCCCTCTCTCTTCCTTTTTCCCCTCTTCTCTTTTCTTTCTGACTCCCTCCCTCCCCTCTTATTTGAAGTTCTATAGGCCCAACACTACCAAGCCCAGAGCTTAGAGTATGCACTGAACTGCTTTTACATCTGTTGGTGAAGTGTCCGGCCAGCCCAGGTGGCTAATCTCAGTCTCCCAGGGCAACCCTGAGTCACTGGCCAAGGCTCTTCGGTGTGAGCAAGGGGAAAGAGGGAGGTAAGTGAAATCCTGGCAGTGGAAGCCAAGCCAGAGAGGTTCAGTGCCAGCCCACAGGCATGCTGCAGAAGAGATGATCCCAGTATCAGGGACAATGGCAGTAATCATCAGTCTCCATTCTTGTTACCTTGTAGTCTTGAGTATGGGAGTTGGCAGCACACAGGTGAGCTGCCATCCATAGGCCGCCAGTGAGTTCAGCAGGGGCATGTAGTCTGTCTGCACCTCCGCACCCTGTGGGGGAAGGGCACCGTGAGCACTATTGTACCTACACAGGGATTGCTCCTCCCAGTGATCCAACCAAACAAAGCAGAGTAGGGGGTCTGTGAGAACATGAGCCGAAGACTTGAGAACTTAAGAGTCAAACAATTTCTTCCTAGGCCAACTTGGGCTATGTAGTTGGTAAGGAATTAGAGCCCAAAGAGGAACTGATTAATTTCGTGTTATTCTTATCTGGATAGTCAGTCTCCAGTGAAGAAGGCACAGTCACCTTTCCTCATACCTAGCATATACTAGCAGAGATGTTCTGGCGTCCTGGGGAATCAGATTTCATTTGACAACTGATCAAGTCATTTGCATCCATGAACCTCTGTGACACACAGAGCAGCCCTACTGGGTTCTGAGTCCTGTCTCTCAGGAGTAAACAAATTCTGGTTGTGCTTTGCTTCTGATTAGGGCCTGGGGACAAACATTTGTTTTACACTTTGAAAATAGAGCCCCTTGGAACAGGGGGGTACCCCTAACATAAGGCAAAGGCACTGGGAATCATCTTAGGGACATCTTGACCTCACAGCTCCTGTTTCTAACTTTGGGCTCTGCACAAGAATAAAAGTATGGTCCCCAGCCCTGTCCTGGGTATACACTGGCCTCTCACTTTCAATTAAGTGGCTTAGGAAAATGGCATCTATCCAGGCTCCTTCAACCTTAGTACTGTGAACAAAACCCCTGAAAGAAAGCTATGTCTGCGGAGGATGACTGGCTGATCAGAACTCTAGTACCGTAGATAGGTTGAGATGATGCAGGTCTACGGACTAATTACTGCATCTTAGATTAGTTCCAGTTCTAGGGAACTGCATTCCTTGCCCATCTCTGTGTCTGAACTAACATCTTGTGATAAATAAATAGAAACCTTTTGCCATCTACTAACTCAGTAGACCACTCGCTTCCACCAGTCCAAGAGCTAAGGACATCATCAGAGAGCATCTTGGGCTATAGAGCAGCTCTGTCATCTGCCCTGCCACCTCTCGTGTCCCCACCAATCTGTTCTAAACTTGCCTTAAGACCTTTGTTCTGTGAAACTGTAAGACTTCATGAAACTACTCTATACTGAAACCTGAAATTTGAGATAAACTAAATCTGTATTACAAGGTCATGGTCACTCAAAATGGCTCCAGAACAAATTATCCCTATTCCCTTTAAGATGAGAGTTATGATTTTTGAATCATCAGGACCCCCTTAGATCCATTCCCTTCATAAGTTGGTAGTTGTGCGCAGAGGAAGGTGAACTGAGGTTCATTCCTGCCTCCGGAGCTCATAGCACCCAACACACATGCAAGCAAAGTGTGCACTGGCCTGCTGGTAGGCCATAGTAACTGAGTGTCAGAAGGAAAGCAAGGAACATGGGTCCGGGTCTATGCACGTTGGGACAGGTACACAATACCAACGTGGGCTTCACTTGGAGATGTGTTCTCTAAGATAGAGGAGAGCATGAAAGGCCTCCCTGTGGCTGGGGAAGTTTAGGGGTCCTGCTGGTGGATCTGACTGCCTTGGACTAGGAAACTGGGAGAGAGGCTGAGGAAATAAAATCATTTTGAAGGTGCCTCGAACTGGGTACCAGCCCCACCCTGGCTACCAAGTCACCTGCGTCCCAGGTAATTGATCCATCCGTGATGTTCTAAACTGTAAAGTTCGTGCCATGCTGTGGCTCTCAGACATTGGTGAGTCACCTGTGGTACAGACCTCAGCTGTTAACTCGGCGGGGTGAGGGGGAGGATGCAGGTTCTCAGACCTTGCCCTGCTGAGAGCTAGGACTTGGGGAGCATGTCAGAGCCACCATAGTCCCTGTGTTAATGGGCACGAGACTGCCACCTAGACAAACATTTAGGTCACTTCTGAAGAAAAAAATAAGTGTCTATACTTTTAAAGCCAGAGTCCACCAGCTTTTTCATTTTTTTTTCATTTTCAGTTCAACTTTTCTTATCATCCATAGGAGAAGAAAGGCTTTGTAAGGACCTGCTGTAGCTGAGAAAGCTGCAGTGGCAGATGATTGGCAGGAGGAAAGGACAAAGGAGAGAATGGAAAATCAGTACAGGAAGCTAAAAAGGCACGGGACCAAGAAGACATGACCTAATTGATGACAGGACAGGACAGGGAAGGGTCTTTGCAGCCCCTCTCAAAGCCACAATCATGCCAGCCATGGCTTAGCGGGTAGCCAGCAGCATGACCCTCATTTCTGTTGGCCCTCGAGACATATGGACACCTTCCTTCCTGACTAGTGCAAGCTTCCACAGCTGAAAGCAAAAGCCTGTGGCTGCTGTAGATTCCCTAACCTCACCCCTGCGCCCCCAGCTTAAACACGGGAGGGGGAAAAGAACAATTTAAATCCATATACTCAAGCTTTGCAAGGTTCTGATTACTTGGGCCCATCATGGATAACCTTCCCACTTTATCAAGCACTGTGACAAGCTACCACAATCAGACAGTAACTATAGCAACCATGTCAAGCTTTGGCACCTTCACAAAGCCCGGCATGGCTAAATGCAGTCTTTTCATTGGTGGCTGTAGCCAGGCCAGGTTTTTCTCTGCAGGAGCCCAGAACTGCAAGACAATGACCAACCCCTGCCTGCAGCCTGACCCCAGCTCAGACAGGCCCTGCCGGGACCACTCCTATTTCACTCCATCATATTTCATTTTGTCACTATCTTGAAGAGAAAAACAGCAGGAATTCTTGCAAACATGCCCTCCCTGGCCCCTGCGAAGGGAAGAAATGTCAGCCATGGGGCACTGAATCATAATGACCAAAGGAACAGGGAATATACAGTACATCTACAGAGCTTGCGGCATTAATGCTCAAGTGCTAATTTCCGGCTGTCAATCAGAGCTGATGAATAAAATGCAGATGGGAGGGGAGCTGCACCTGCCAAGCTCTCCCACTTGGACCTTTTGGGCTGGTTTCTATTTAATTCATATTAAATATGGTTTTCCATAAGCACCTATGGAAAAGGCTTTATTTGTTACCAATACAGTAAGATGTCATTTCCAAAGTCACATGAGCCTCACACCCTAAGTGGAAGACACTTTTAACTCCATTAGTTGAGAAAGGTGGCAGGAAACAGATCCGGGAGGAAGGTGCTTTGATCCGCCTTTTTGTGACGCTCCCACAAAGGAGAAGAAAGCACCTACAGTACTCAAAAGCCATCCCCTTATCAAATACAAAGAGCTTCTTTCTGTAAGCCAGAACAAAAACTTTGATTAACTCTTTAATGTGTTGCATACCTAATCTCTCATCACACCTGGAGTGTCAGAAAACAAATAACAACAACAACAAAAAGAAAAAAACAGAAAAAGTGGAACATCATGTCCTATGTTTTTGTTTTTGTTTTGTTTTTCTCAACTTGTATAAAAGGAATTCAATTGTATTTCTGGCCTTTCCCCCTTTGAGCCCTGGCAGTTTTTCCAGTGATTGTAAATCAACCAGATAGAGAAACACATCCAATATAATCTTACCCTGCCCTCCAGAGAGTATTCCAACAGAACGGATAATTTACTAAGACTTAGGTAATCCCCATCACACAGCCTGGAGCCCTGAGGAAGCAAGAGGGGGCAACTGACTCATCTCTGACCCCGCAATTTCCAAAAGCAGCTCATGGGCCTGATACCAAACCCTCTAGCTTCAGAAACTACAAAAACTCTTCAGACCCTGCAGGGAGTGGTCTCTGTATCCTTGGGCACAGAGCATGAGCCACAGGATTTAGGGACACCAACCTTGTAGACCAATAAACCCCACTCCTGCTGTTCTGACGTCCACCTGTCTGCTCCTCCACTTCACAACTCTGGTTTATACTACATTTGGTGCTGAGAACCAGGAAGAGCTTCCCAGTGGGTCCAGACAGATGGGGCCTCTTCTTCTCTAGGCATCTTTCTCCACCTCCCATTCTTGTCTTTTCTTAACTTTCCAAGGACCATAGCATCTTCCAAGCTCTCTATGTCTAAATCGCACCCAGTACAGGACCCAGAGACTTCACCCACAGTTTCGAACACTGGCCGAGCGAGCAGAGCGAGTCTGTCTTAACTCTACTGGCAGGAACAGTGATTTGCTCTTCTTAGCCTCTAAACTAACCTCAGGCACTTGAGAGGGCCACCTTTGCATTTCTGGAGCGCACAGACAACACTGGGCACAGATAAGGGCACTGGGGCTTCAACTCTGCCTCACACACCAGAAGCTGGTAGTCTTTTGTTCTTCTATATAGTTCCCTCCAGGAAGCCTGCCTGGGAAACTTTTGGGAACTTGGCTTTGGTAACATTTCCAAACTGAAAGATGCTTCATATAGGAAAATAGCCCCAGGCTGTTTAGACCTTTATCATGTACAATAGGCCCTCTGCTACCAAGAAAAAAAGGGGGGGGACTCAGGTCAGCTCTATATCTGGCCTCAATATGCCCATGATAACCCAAATCACTGGCCTAAGTTTGGTATGTTAAAGCTACCATTTTGCCAGACCTTGACAAAGTTCCCGCAATGAAATGGCAATGGACTAGAAGCTCGGCATTCAAGTCTTTTCATCCCCACTCATGTACTTGTACTTCCGTATAGCTGCTTATATCAGCTTGAACTTCTAAACTTAGTTCCAGACTCAGGCTGGTTTTGAGCTGTCCCATGAGCCCCTCCCCATCAAGCCTTTCTCCCACTCCGCCTCTCTACACAGGCCTTCTCTTCCACTGCCCCTCTGTCTGCACCACCTACTCACCACTGGGCCTTTTCTCTCCACGGGTCCCTGAGGTTTGCCCTCTCCATGCCTCAGGGATACACTGCTGATCTCTCCTCTGGCACAAAGGGCCAGTTAAGATCTGAGACCCTTTCCCTGCTGGGGACCCCTGAATTCTGCGCAGAACAAAAAAGAGAGTTGTAGTCCAAATGTGTGCTGATGGTTTTTAACTATCTGAGGTGTGCCTCAAGGAAATCCTATCAACTATGGGGCCAATCGGAGTTGCTAAAGCAAAGGCCACTAATGGCAGCAGGGGCAGAGCAGTCCCCATGTGTAGACTGTGGTGGCAGAGACTGCCCTGTGATGTATGCAGAGCAGTCCCCATGTATAGACTGTGGTGGCAGACTGTCCTGTGCTGTGTATACAGAACAGCCCCTATGTTCAGACTGTAGTGGCAGAGACTGTCCTGTGCTGTGTATACAGAACAGCCCCTATGTTTAGACTGTGGTGGCAGAGACTGTCCTGTGTATGCAGAGCAGCCCCTATGTTCAGACTGTAGTGGCAGAGACTGTCCTGTGTATGCAGAGCAGCCCCTACGTATAGACTGTGGTGGCAGAGACTGTCCTGTGTATGCAGAGCAGCCCCTACGTATAGACTGTGGTGGCAGAGACTGTCCTGTGCTGTATGCAGAGCAGCCCTTACGTATAGACTGTGGTGACAGATTGCCCTGTGCTGTATGCAGAGCAGCCCCTACGTATAGACTGTGGTGGCAGACTGTCCTGTGCTATGTATGCTCATTGAGAAGCTGGCTCTGGAGATGGGACTTGGCCCTCCCACTTCAGAATCAATCATGTCTCTCTCACAACATCCTCTGAAGCCTGTCCTGGGCCAGGCTGCCCCCCTCACTCTGTAACAAGCTAAAGGAGAACAAAATAGCCTAAGAGTAAACGTCCTGTACCCTTAAGGACAGTTAATGGACAAACTATTTTCCAATATAGATTACTGTTATAAATATAGTAAAACCAGCTAATGGGATGCTTGTCCACGCAGAGGCTTTCTGTCTATATGTTTATCAACAGCAATTCCAGCATAATAGTTCTGAGGGCTCCTTGGTTGATTTTGAGGGGTATTGTGAATGTTTCACTGTGTCTGCTGCTCTGTGTCTGCAACATGCACCCACTCAAAGCCCAAACACTGTAATGACAGCTGGCTCCATGGACAGATAAAGACTGTTTCATTTTCTTCCACTGACTTATTTCCTACAAATCTCAGGTTACTGAGACAAGGGACCCCAAAGAAAGGGAACTTCATCAGCAAAGAACCTAGTCACAGGGGAACTTGTCTCTTAGAGATGTCACAGAGTTATGACAACTTGTCAGGCCACCTTACAGTATGAGGCTATGAATGAATATCCCCCAAAGCAGCTCTGTCTATGGAGACTTAGAAGTCAGTGAGATGGAGAGGTTGGGATGTCATAGGTCCAGGGGTCAATTACTTTACCTTGGGCTAGCTCTGTCCCCTGAATAGTTATATCCTGCCTGCGTCAGAGCTAGCATCCGGTGACAAAGAGTTATGAACCTTCTGGAATCCACTAACAGAGCAGACCAGCAGCTTCCGCCACCCAACAGCTAAGCACATCATCAGATGGCATTTGAGGCCTGTAGGAAAGAGTCCCCTTCTGCTGTAACTGCCTCTCCTGCGTTTCCAACAAGCAGCTTTAAACTGATTCATGATTTTCCTTGTTCTGCTACCGTAAAACTTAATGAGACTACTTCCATGTGGGGACATGGTGCTGTGGTAGCCCAGCTCTCTAGGTCACGGCCATTAAAATTTGGCCCCAGAACAAACCATCTCTCACTCTACTTGAAGCCCAGACAATGAGAGGTCAATGGTGGGCTGGGGACCAGGGCTTCCTATTTCCACAGACCTTGGCCCTTCATTTAAACTTTAATCTCATTTCAAGACCATAAAGAGGACTTGGGGGATTCACTGGATTTTTTTTGAGCATCTTCCCAACACGAGCACATTGAATAACTCTCTCTTTTTCTGCTTTTGGCTATTTTAATTGGCTTATTGAAGATGGTGGCCAAACATGACTTGGGTGACAGGTTGTGAGCCCAAATCAGTAACAGGCTGAGTTATATTGTGACCATGCCTTCTTTTTTATGACATCCTTTAATTTTCCCATTGTTTGACTATAACCATCCCACCTCCCTAAGAGTCACAAGAACTTGTAATTTATTCTGTGTGTTAACAATAAATTTATGCCTTCATCCATCATATCTTTCGATTGGCCACCAATGGAGGGTCTCTAAGTCCTTGATCCAGTTCTGTCTGGCTGCTTTGCCACCCTTGTTTTCTGTGTAAAGTCTCGACCTGTATGTTCTTGCTTTTAGTTTCCTTCTTATTTTGCTGGAACATATCCTATAGTGGCTCCCCAGGAAACAGTGCCCGGAAATCACTTGGGTCCCTACAAGTCTCTGTCTCCATCTTTAATTGACAATTTGGAAACAGAATCCTAGACTGACATCTGTTTTCCATTTAAAAATTTATAAGTATTGCTTCTAGATATCTGCTATTGCAATTGACATGTGGGTCATTGGATCCTCACTCTGCAGTAACATGGACCTGTGAAAATGAAGCAGTCCTAATACAGCGGTTTACAGAAAGCATTGCTATCATAGAGAAAAGGCAACAATGTCTCACTAGCTAATTTGGTGGGAGCAGTAGTTTCCACAGTTCCTGATCTGGAGAAATCCCTGCCTTCTTTCCCTTGTAGGTCAGGACATCAGAGACTCACAATCTAGACCAGCACTCTTCCTAAATCCCCATCCTATTGGTTTAGGAAGCAAGAGCTTGTCTAACGAATAACTCAGAACATGAGACAGCCCCTTTCTCTGATCATGGACTCAGTCAACTAGCAAACTGCCTCTAGAACTCTCCAACTCTCAGATTTCAGATACAAATAGGCCTCAGCCACCAGCAAGGACAGGGAGGGACCGAGACTCCTGTTCATCAGCAACTGTTAGGTGAACTCTGAGCAAACTCATGCTGAAAGGACCCATAACATTTTATTTCTTACAACTAAATATATATTAATATTATTTTCTCCTGGGTGTAGCCTGTTGTATGAGTTTGGAAATTTTTAGGATATTTAAACATCATGACAGTTTGCTTTAATATGAGCATTTTTATTCAAGACTGCATGATTGACAGCCATATACTTTGTGGGTTCTTGTCCTTCCTTTCTGAAAAGTAATCTCTTTTTACAAAGTCATTGTTAGTTGTCTCCCCATTCAGTCTTCTTTCTTTCTGGGCCAACTGTTAGTCAAAAGTCATTGTTTTAATCTCATTACCTTGCTATACCTAACTTCATAAATACTTTTTGTTCTGCCTCCAAGGGATTTCTTCACTTCACCTTCCCACCTTTACACTTTGACTACTGCATCCCTACTTAAGATGCCAAGGCTCTTTTATCATCCAAGTCTTCTTTTCTGTTTTATTGCCTGGTTGTGTGTCATGGACAGTTGGGCATCATCTCTGACCCCTGAACCACCAACCACCATTACCAGAGACAGGAGAGAGACAGGGTTAGGCAACATATCACACCACAGTGGAACTTTACGCCATGTCCTGGGTTCAGCCTATAGTTAGCTGCTCCTCCATCCCATGTTCTTGTCTGAACACAGACCTTTTTTTTTCTCATCTAGGCTACAGCTTCTTCCACTTGACAGATAATTTGCATTCCTCCACTCATCTTATTCATTCTCTCTCTCTCTCCAGGACAGCCCTGGTTGTCCTAGAACTCACTATGTAGATCAGGCTAGCCTAGTGCTAATATTTGTGGAGAATGCCACCATGCCAGGCTCTCTTCTAATCTTAGTGTTCTTGCAAACATCTATCCATCCTCAATAACTCTCGGTAATTATGTTCTATAAAGACCACCAAGTTAGTGAAATTGAGCTAAGGGAAGTGCAGAGTCGGGTTCTCAGTAGTTCCTGTATTTTTGTTACCCAACCAATATGTAACAAAATTGTTGTGTTTGTTTTTGTTTAAAGTCACTCCATTTGCTGTGTCTTGCTGATTGTTGAACTTTCAGCCAGCAGCATGAGACTGAACAACCTAATCCAATCCTTGCATTTGCTCTGTAAAGCACGTCACAGGACACCATGCTTAGGAACCTCAGCCCTGCTCTTGGGGGCTGTTTTTAATAATGAAATTACCACAGATGCCTGGCAGGGTGGCATACGCCTTTAATCCTAGAATTTATAGGTAGATTTCTGTAACTTTGAGGTCAGCCTGGTCTGTCTAGAGAGTTCCAGACCAGGCAAGGCCAAAGAATGAGACAATTTTTTTTTAAAAAAAGTCACTATGGAAAAGGAGACCGTTATCCAAGCAGACCATGAAAAATACATTTGTTTATGACATAAGCACCAAACAAAGAGGCTGAACATGGCTTTGTTAGCCCTGGCTGGAACAATCAATGCTGGGTGATTCAAATGCTGGGCTATTTGCCGTATATTCGCAAATGAATATGAGCTCACTATGTCAGGTGAATAAAATTAGCAGGCAGGAGAATTCAGAGATACAGGATCTGTGGTGATGAGGACCAACTTGATCTGTTCTTCATCCACATCATTCCTTTAGCGTCTCTTTCCTGCAATTTTTCGAAAACATAAACGCCCATATCTAAGTACTTCCATTTAGAACATTCTATTAATTTCATGTTTAAAGGACCGACCAGATGCTCCTTCTAAAGAACATATACAAGATATGTAAAACGACACATTAGATTACATAAAAACCCACCTGCATGGCAAAAGATACAATATGTAAATTCAAAAGACAAAATGGGCAAAACCTGAGCTTATGTCATGGAACTTTAAAAATTAACAAAAAAAATGGTCCCAATTTTAAAAGGGACAAGAATATGGCAATGGGGGAAAGAAAAAAAACATTAAATAGCCATCAAATGCACCGAAAAAACTAACCATCTCATAACAAAGTCAATGCATTTTAAGCTACCCTGAGGCACTGTTTGCTACTACCCAACCTTCACATGTGACAGCCCACTCTGCTTACCACCTCACACACTGCTGATGGGAGGGCAAACTGAGTCACCCTCTTAGAGAACAACTTGACAGCATCTCCCAGAGCTACAAGTATATCTACCCTTTACCCTCTGACCAACAATCTAAGCTCCATGTCTAAAAACGGGGGCAGGGAGAACAAAGCTGTTCTGGAGAACCGTCCATAGAGCCGTCAGCAGTAGCACGACCCCGGCCTCGCCAAGCAGCTTCCTTCCTACAGTGCAGAGGCTCGGGTGTTGAATCAGAGCAAACAGGGGCAAGGAGGGACACTGAGGCGGCACTCTACTCTAGGGCTGAATGTAAGGACCCTGAAGAAGCACCCAGGGAGGGTACTAAATGAAAAGGTCAATGGTAGGAACCATAGTGCACACCAAAAGATGTCTACATTCCAATGCCCAAAGCTTGTGAATAAATTCCCTGACATGGTTATAACATTTGCCATAGAATATGAAGGATCCCAGAGCTGATAGTTTATCCTAAATTATTTGGGTGGGACAAGTATAATAAAAAGGGCCCTTATAAGGAAGAGGCAGGCAAGGTTAAAAGTCAGAGAAAGGAAGGTGATACGGGGAGGGTCCCACAGCCAAAGGACTGAGGGGACCTCTAGAGGCCGAGAATCAAGCAAGGGCCAGACTAGCTTCTGCATTCTCCAGGAAGTGTGGTATGGGGCTAACACTTGGCTTTAGTCTCTTGATATCTGGTATGGTTTGACTGTGAAATATATCCGATATGTTTTTATTTTGAGTGCTTAGTCCCTAACTGGTAGCACTATTTAGAGGGGCTACAGAGCCTTGAAAGAATGGGCCTGGCTGGAGGAAGTAGGTTACTAGGAATGAGCCTCTGTAGGTTACAGCTTAGCTCCTGGTTCTGCATAGTCTCTACTTGACTTTAACTACCCTCTGCTTCCAGGCCCATGGGGCATGCACAGTCTGCAGCAAGTGAAGGCACCACCAGGCCTTCCCTGTTGTGACAGATTAAAACCTCCAGGATGCAGGAGTTAAAGCAAGCCTCTCCTCTCTAAGCCATTTCTGTTGGGAATTGTGGTCACAGCAATGCAGTTAGCTGATACAATGGTCTTTTCTGAGAGTTCGGAGGTGTTGGCCAAGGCAGAGGGGAAATGCAGGAAGAAATAAGGCTGGGATCTGGGCTCCCTGGTCAGGCAGGGGAACAGAGGATGACATGGGACAAACAGGGATCATGTTCTTAGATGAGAAAGCCCAACAGTCAGGTAGGAGGAGGGTACCACTGTGGGAAAGGGAACATTGCACCTCCAGTATCAACAGAAAGTAGAGGGACAGTCAGAAAACCCCAGTCTGCCTCTTAGTATCTCTGAGGGGAAGGCTGTGCCGGTACCACAGTTCTTTTATGAATCCAGTTAGTCAAACTGGCTCCCTCTGGGCTCTTGGAAACAAAGCGGTAGAGCTCTGAGCACGGTGAGCAGGCATGTGGGCTGGAAGCTCCTGGACTATATGGGAAGCGGAAAAGAGGACTCTCCACCCTCTCTGAGGAGAGGGCAAGTCTCTCTGAGGCTGGCACAGAGCGGCCCTGCTATCTACTCCCCCTCAGGCATCCCGACACACAGGACAGAGTGCCTGCCAACCAGAGGGGGGGACGGACAGGCTGGCTGGCTGGAGATGTTGTTTCCCTCTTTGTTTTATGCACAATGACCCAGAAAAACACTTCGCTGCTATGTAATTAGGCTAAGGGAATAGAGCCTCAGAGAAGTCATTTCACTTTAGACAACTTCAGCTCCAAGTCAATAAGGGTGGTTTCCTTGTTTGTTTGTTTGTTTTATTTTGGTTTTTTTTGGGGGGGAGGGTGGTAGGAAAGGGGGACAGATGAAAATATCTGTAATGTGTGGAAACCTCCAGTTTTCTCCAGATCTGAAACTCCTCAGCAGCCTGATTGTCTGCCTGATTGTCTCCGCCATAAAGAATGACAGCCAATAGCAGCTTTTCGGGAGTGCAGTACAATAGTAGATAATAGATGGGGCTATTATGTGAAGCACATTGTTTACAAAATGGTCTCCATTGTGACCTCCATGCCCAGCACCCTCACAACATGATTACAGCTCCCCTACTCAGATGGAGCATCTATTTCCCATCTCTTGAATCCAGCTGCTCCCAGAACTAACTCTAACCAACAGAACCTTGCAGCTGTGACCTCAGAATTCTGAACCTAGGCCTCAAAGGCCCTTCCTGCACCTCCCTTTTCTCCCAGCACCTTGCCTGTTAGGTGAGGGCAAGCCTAGGCTTGTGTGTTGGATGATGACAGGCAAGCAGTCCAGTCAGACAGCAGACAGGTGCAAGATGTCATCTTGGACCAGCCAGGAGCCAGTTTATGCCTCAGAGCCTGTAGACTCTCCCAGCAGGGTTAGCGAGAGCTAGAAAGCAAAATTAAACATCCCTATTTTAATTCACTAAAGCTTTGGGGTGCTTTACCAAGTGGCAGAAGCTAATGGATATATTATCATTATTCTATCTAGCAAGAGCACAAACATTCAAGCAAATCCCTAGTAGGAAAAACAATCGTAGTCAGAGTCACCTTGCTTGACTGGAGAGAAAGAACTGAAATAGCTAAGTACTTGGGGTGGGGGTGGGGGGTTCAGTGCTGCTCATTCTTCATCATCAAGGCTGGCATATGCGGCCCTCACATCCTTCATGCCAGGCACACTGTGACCTTGCATTTCCTCCGGAGCCATGATGTCTAATTTATGGTAACCTAGATGAGGCCAACAGCATCACAGCATACTCTGGGAGGGAGAGATAAAAACTCCGAATGAGGAAGAACATCTCAGCTCCTGCCATTGCTTGGCATCTCCCACAGAACCATGTCTAGCTGGCAGGAAAGTCAAACCTGCATGTGTGAGATAACACTTCTCTGGGTTCTGGGTACCCAGCTTGCTGGCTGCTGTGTGTGCTTTCTCTGAGTTGGGCAAAGGAACAGGTCTTAGGCTGAAGGGCAGGAGGCAGCCTGCTGTACCTATGTTCCCGGCTGCCTGCTCCTGTGCACTTGAACTGACAGAATGAACAGCAGACAAGTGTTCAGCACACAGGGCTCCCACAGCACAGGAAAGCTAATGAGGCCAGACGTACGGGGGTCAAGAGCATGATGGCTGGGGCAGAGCCTGTGCATTAGTAGGGGCAAGGCCAAAGTTCTCAGCGCAAACACCGGGCATCTCAAAGCCGCTCCACACTGTCAGCCAGCCATGCAGAGTGACCACATGCTGTGACGGGGGGCTGGGCTCAGAAGCTGACATCTCACACAGGCTGAATGCAGAGGGCAAGTCTCCCCTCTGCACACTCAAAAGCAGTTTTGCTTGATAACAATTAAACAAGAAACATTTTCTCTATCCAGGGGCTTGCCAAGTCCCTGCCACTTGCTTTGAAGGGTCGGAAGAAATGATATCTTCTGGGAATAAATGGAATCTATCAATTTGTTTCTCTTTAGACAGACTGGGAAATTTCTAATCACCTCTTCTCATTTCTTATTTTCTCTGTGAGTAAAGAGAAAGGACTGAAAGGGTTTTTTTTTTCCTAAAATACAGGATTAATGAAAAGATAATTTATTTTAGAGTGGAGGGGTTGGGGAAGGGAGCCAGTTTATCTACAAACACTCTAAGACTTAATACTCTGTCACTTTTGCAGACTGGGTTCACCAATAATTCCAAAAGGCTAACCCCGAAGGCGTCTGTGAACAGCAATTATACAGTCTCAGGAGGAGAAAAAGCAGAAATCACGGGTCAGCCCACTGGGCAGCCAGCAAGAACTGACCCACAGAGCATCCGGGATTTTCCTCACCCTGGCAGACTCAAGGTACTACTTTCCCCGTCAGTGTTGGAGTGATCAGTCAGTCAATATTCTCCTTTGTGGTGACCCAACTGTCAGTATCATGTTGCTATGGTTACCAGCATGTTAGCTCCACTCTCCCTTCTCTTCCAAGTAAATTACACTGCTAACTCCCCAGCTCCTGGTACATTTGTGCCTATCAGTGTTTCCGAGGCAACCAAAAGCTCCAGATTAAATATCTAACCTTTAGGACACGCCAGACTCCTGACCGCTCACGCTTGGGCCCCCTCCTCAGAGAGAAATCCACCAGAGCCTACAACAGCAGATGTGCTCTTGGGTTCCCATCAGCATCTGGATTGTCACCCACCAAAGGGTGAACTAGTTAAGAAAAAATTCAAGTATTCTCAGAGAGCCTAGCTAACTGGAAAATCTCCCCATACTCCTTTGTTCTGCCTCATCAGGCCAACTTATGGACCACCGAGCACATCATCAGGCCAAGTTATGGACCACTGAGCACATCATCAGGCCAACTTATGGACCACCGAGCACATCATCAGGCCAGCTTATGGACCACTGAGCACATCATCAGGCCAACTTATGGACCACCGAGCACATCATCAGGGCAGCTTATAGACCACCAAGCACATCTTCAGGCCAGTTTATGGACCACCAAGCACATCTTCAGGCCAGTTTATGAACCACCACCGAGCACATCTGACTTTGTTTTCTGTGCCCTCCTGCATTAGAACATGGTTTCCATGGAGGCAGGGAGTGTAACTTGCTCCTGGGGAATCCAAGTACTTTCGTAGGAAGTGTCTCCTCCGTGCACCACTGCTGAGTGAGCAGAAGAGTCTTAGCCACTTGTAGGGTGGCTTCTGCCACTGTGTCTTATATTCTCAGAGTTTAATCAAATGACCATGGCTCACACATGACAAGATATGAATCTGTCACAGACAACCACCAGGACCCTCCCTCCATTTCTCCTGTTCTGGGCATTCTGTATGCGGAAGTTGTAAGTACACACACATACAAAAACCAAACAGAGAGAGCCATGTTCTTCCTCTTCACAAAGCACCAAGACCTCTGGGTAGTTCTGTAAAATGACCGGGGAACTGAACCTGCCACATGTAAATCTGCCCTTTTCCTGCTGAGTCACTGGGGACTGTGCTGGTGAGTCACGAGAAGATGCCCATGTGTTATTAGGAAAATGCAAATAAAAATGAGAACCTCCCACACGTTAGGATGGTGAATTCTACAACACCAACCACAAAAGTCTAGGTTAGGAAATGAACTGACAAGAACTCTCAACTATTGCTGCTGGGGTTGCAGAATGGCACACCCACTTTAGAATCCCTTACAAACTAAATATAACCCAGCAGTCTCATCCCTGACTTTACAGGTGAGCTAAAAGCATCTGTCCACATAAAAACCTGCACATGGATGTTTACAATGGCTTTACTCATAAAACCCAGTCCCAAGATGTTCTTCAGTAGATAATGGATGAACAAAACTAGTATTCCAGATAATGCAATGTCATTCAGCATGAAGGATAAATGAGCTGTCATTAATAACCAGGCAAAATGCATACCTGTAAGGATCCTGTGGAACTCAGGAGCACTCCCATGCTTCAGACCCCAACGGCCATGGTAGACAGCCCACGGCTTACCACTATTTGTGATTTCAACAGAAGCACCAGAAGCAACCAGATTTCAATAGACGCACTTCAGGAAGCCATGAAACAGAGCAAGGCATGGAAGGACATTGTGGGGCCACGACTAAAGACTTCCTTCCTTCCATAATTCCACTATGCCCTTGTGAATGCAGCAGGGATGCCCCATCCAGCTGCCCTTACCTTTTATTGTGATGAATTAAGGGGTCCTGGGAACTGCACCTGGGGCACCGCACATGCCAGCTGCGGGCTCCACTGTTGAGCTACATCTCCAGGCCCTTTCCAGTTTTACTCAAATTCTTGACTTGGCTTAGGTACCTATGATGCCAGTGTTTGGGAGCTTGAGGCCTTGACTACAGAATGAGACTGTTTCAAGGCAATACATTTTTTATTGGCCAAATTATCATCCAGGTGGCGACAAAGAGTAAACACTTGACTACGGGAATGTATCCTCTGGACCAATTCACCTAACATTCTTCAGGCCTCTTGGAAGAACTATTTGCCCTGCCTTCTCTATGTGACTCAAACTGTCCATATGTTAGAAAGAAACTAGGCCAGTTTCTGTAGCCATGACAAAAATACTTGGGACTGGGTATTTATAAGAGAAATAGCTTATTATTTATTTATTATTTTTTTTTAAATCAAAGGTAGCTAATCTGCAGGGACTTTTATTTCCCCAACCTCCTTCCTTCTTCTTTGCAGTGAGTAGCCAATCATATCAGATTGTGAAATCAATTTCTACCAAGGGAATGAGATAGTCACCAACTATGTACAGGATAAAAACAGAGGCTGTCCTGTCCCCATGGTACTTGCTAGCCTTGCTTGGGTTCCAGTGTACCCTTTCTGAAAGAAGAAATTGCCTTGCTAGATTGCCTTTGCACTGCTCAAGTGTTCCTTTGTGCAACATGAAGATTATTCTGTGTTTCTAACAATTTAAGTTAGACATTTAAACTTTTTAATTTAATTTTATGTCTATGAGTGTTTTGCCTGCATGGACATTCGTGCACTACATGTGTGTCTGTGCACCATATGTATGCTTGACAAGAGAGGTCTTAGAACTAGAATTACAGCCAGTCATGAGCTACTGTGGATATTGGGAATGGAAGGAACTTGGGTCCCCTGGAAGAGCAGCCAGTGCTGCTAACCACCAGCCTGAAGGTGTTTTTTAGTTAATACTTTTGGATCCTAACTGTCAAAGACTGGACAGCTTTAAATTTCTAGTGAGGACTACTCTGCAACCTGTCACATGTAGACAAAGGCCATGAGTACGTGGAGTGAGCTCACTTAATAATAACCTCCTCCCACCAAGAACTAACTACCTCGGAGAGGCCACTGGTAATCCCCTGGAGTCAGGAATGCAGAGACAGATGGGAGTGACTCTGAGTCATAGATGATTAGCTCTGGGACCCAGCTACCAAGAAGGTCCCTTGGACTGCCCCTGACTATGCCAAGGGTTGGCACCTTTCCTACAACAGACAAAGGAAATCAGTGACCTAGGACAAAGAGAGATTCACCCTTTCAGGGAAACTTCCCCTTCCAGTTTGTTATAGAAAATCCCCTAGAACCGTCCTAAAAACCCAGGGTCTCTTGAGTCACAGGCTTGCTGGAGCTCACACCCATTCTGCGGAGGGCACTCAAGGTTCTCACTTTCCCTTTTAAATAAATGCACACTTTACTCCTCTGAATCTTGCTCAGTTCTTTTCCCAAGACACAACCTGAGTATCACATCATGGGAGAGCCTAGAAAGTCCCCCCAGGAACACCTCCAAAGAATCAGAGGTGGTCTCCATTGTTAAGTAGCTGGTCAGACAGCACCAGGCCTGGAGGTGTGGATGGACCCCTCCTTCATAATCAGCAGCTTGCAAAACCAGAACGGAAACTTCAGACTGATGGCTGCTCTAAAGAATGGGATCTCCAGTCTCCAGGTCTGGTGGAGACAATGTGCTGAACTGCCCAGAAGGTCACAAGATTATTATCTAGCAGGAGGAAGCTTTCTGGTAAAGAACAAAAACATGCATTGTGCCCCGCCCATAACAGAATCCAAATGGGCCTGTCAACCACCTAGACAAAAAAACAAAAAACAAAACAAAGCAAAACAAAAAGCCTTTCAAAAAAAGCAGCCTAGTTTAGAAGCTAGAAATATAAAACTTGTATAAGGTACATACTGGTTGTACTGATGTGTCTGTCTCTCCTCATGGCCTGCTGCAGCATTTTTTATTTATTACATTACACTTGTACCATGGTCCCTTTGGCCACTGTTCATTCTCAAGCTTTAGAAGAGCGCCTCACTTTACTGCAAAGCAGTACCTATCACATATCCTAAGCCAGTGTCTCATTTAAATTCCCCCAGTAGAGAGCAAAAGGGCCAGGGAACTGAGGGGAGACCAGAGAGAGATCTCAGTGACACATGGCTACCTTGCAGGAGGCCCACTTCTAAATGGTGGTGTCATCTCTCAACATTGTCACTCTGGGGACCAAGCTCTCAGAACATGGCCCTTTGAAGGACGAGCTGCATCCAAAGCACACTATGGCCATATGACTAGCAAAGGCCACATCCAAGCTGACAGCCAGTAAGGAAAGCAGTAGTCTTATGCACTGGGGACTGGTCCAGCTCAATGAACTTCTGAGTGTAATCCTCCCCAAGGCCTCTCTAATAAGGTACAGGAACCTGGTGGAACCTGACTGCTGCCTTGCAAGGCCTTACGTGGGGGACTCAGCTGCAGAAACTGTAAGAAAGTGTGAGTGTCTGTCTGTGTTGTGTGTTTAAAGACCTTGTAGAAGGCTGGTACGATAGCTCAGTGGGGAACAGTGCCTGCTGCTAAGCCTGCTAACCTGAGTTTGCTACATGGAATATGCAGAGAACTGACTCCTACAAGTTGTCTCTGACTTCCATGGGTGTGCCACAGCATGTGCACACTGACATACACACACAAACACATAAAATAGACGCTAAAAAATAATATTCAGGATCTTATAGAATCATTTCCTACCTTTCTATTCCCACTCTAACACATCCTGTGTTGACAGGTGAAGATGGAATTCCTCCACCTGCCTGCCTGAGCTACAGCATCCACCCTCTGCTTCTATAGCTACAGGCTCCTGAGGCCTGGGACCTGGACCACCCATCATTCTGGGGCTATGAAATTCACCACTGTAAAGCATCCACCTTCTGCATCTATAGCCACAGGCTTCTGAAGCCTGGGACCTGGACCACTCATCATTCTGGGGCTATGAAATTCACCACTGGCTCTCTGAAGCTCCATTCTCCGGACTACAGGATTTAAGTGTGTACAGGCTTGAGCCTTACAATAAATCTCCTGGGGCGTGTGGGTGCCTACAACATCCATTGTTAGTTCTAGTTCCCCGGGGAACATGATAGCCCACATTCCTGTCACTCCACCCCATACATAATAGGTTTTCTTTAAAGGTTTTACTTGTTTTTAATGCATATGTTTGTATATGTGTGGCAGGCAGATGCACAAGTACTGGTGGAGGCCATAGGAGAATGCTGGGAGCTAGATTTAGAGTCAGTTGTAAGCTGTCTGACATGGATGCTGAGAACTGAACTTGAAGAGGGTCCTCTTCAAGAGCAGTCTGTGTTCTTAACCACTGAGCCATTTCTCCAAACTCAAGAAATCATTTTTGGAAAGTGTATTTGTGAGGCTGGAGAGATGACTCAGCAGGTAAAAGTGGTTGCTGGGCAAGCATGAAGACCTGAGTTTGGATCCCCAGCACCCACATAAAACCAGATACATAATACAAGTACCTGCATACCATACCCTATGCTCCTACAAGGAGACAGGAAGCAGAGAAAGGCCAGTGTGCTGATACATATGGAGGAGAAACAGAGAGTCCTTTCCCAAACAAAGTTCCCTGTGGGATCATCTCCTCAGGTTGTCCTCTGCCTCCACAGAGTGCCATGGTACACACAGGACTGTATTCTCACACCCAAACATGCTCAGTCCACACAGGCCCTGCCACTGCGTTACAGGATTTGAATCACTTCTTTCATTGCCCCTCCTCTGCAATGAGATTCTAAACTTGATGTAGGTTGTCTTCTGTATATGTGCTGCTTTTATTGATTAGTGAATAAAGTTGTTTTGGCCTATGGCAGGGCAGAATATAGCCAGGCTGGAAGGGATAGAGAAAGAGAAGGCAGAGCCAGGGAACACCATGTAGCTGACAAAGGAGTTAGATGCTGGAACCTTACCAGGTAAGTCACAACCTTATGGCAATACACAGAAAAATAGATATGGGTTAATTTAAGATGTAAGAGTTATTTAATAAGAATCCTGAGCTAATAAGCCAAGCAGTGTTGTAATTAATATAGTTTCTGTGTGATTACTCGGGTCCTGGTGGCCAGGAAATGAATGTGCAGTCTCCTTTTACATAAACTCACTTTGTTCCTTTCTCTACCATAGGGGCATGCCTGCCTCTTCCCCCCACCCCCATCAGTATTAAAAGGTTCCTGTGATTTAGGGTCTTTGAACCCACAGGAAGCTTGACAAGAATGAGAAATTATTGACGGATATAGAAAGGCCAGGAGGTGGGAAGCCATTTTTACTGTCCAAATTTCTCTTTAGTTAAAGGGAATTAGTCCTTCCTGCCCGCATTTCCCTCAGCCACCACATTCTCATGGTTACTGACACACAGTAGGAACTCAGCATTTATTTGTTGGATGAACATTGCTCATATCTGGAGTAAAACAAATACAACAAAATGAAGTTCATCAAAGAAATGTGTAGACAGATGAAAAGTTACACTCTTCCTTCTGGCTGTCACCTTAGTCCTTTCTTCCTAAATACCTCCCTAAGTCACCACGGGAGAACCATGTGCCTCTCCGGTGGCGAGCACTCCTGTCCCAGACAACTTTGACTCCTGAAAGTGATGTGAGTCTGTAACTCAGCTCGAACAAAAATGCCTAAGAGCAACTCAGCTGGGGCTTCTGAAATCGGCCTGACTTGTAATGATGGACACAAGGAAGAGAAGGAACTGCTCTTGTTGACCATAGGTACCAGGTTTGTATGTGATGCCTGGATCTGTGCAGCCACCCTGTGACTAGGACCATAAAGGGCAAGCTGGCAGACAGGTTTCCAACCCTGGCAAGATCATCAAACTGTTGACAAGACTGACTTTGCTCCCCCTCCTCACCACACCTCAGGCTGTCAGCAGCAGCAGATGTCCTAGAGGACACACAGAACCTGGCTCTTGTTCTCATCTTGGAATTCAGGCCCAGGCTCTGTTCTCCCCATTCTAATCCATCACCCCCAGCCACATGATGTCAGGACCAATTGTTCTGAGATCAGACTCTGATGAAATCTCCAATCCCAGCTCCCTGCTCTTGTCTCAGCTATCAGGTTTCCCATGGACTCTTCCTATGTAAACACATTGATGATTTCATGCTACACAGCAGCCTTGGAGACACATCCTTGCATGATGTTCCTGTTTCCCTGGGCTGCTGAAAGGTAGAGCATGTGCCCGTTAGACGTGAAGCCCCTTACCTCACTGGCAGCTTCGTACTGCATGGAGTGATGTTAGTTCTCTTGAGAGATGGCCAACAGGATGTCACAGTCACATCGGTATCTGCATTTATTGAGATGTATTTCTGGAGAACTAGCTTCCATGATTATGGAGGCCAGCAACTGCAAGATACGCAGGGTAGGTGGCAAACTCCAAGATACTGAAAGCTGGAATTTGAAGGTAGTAGTGGAAACAGAGCCTCTTCTGAAGAATTCAGAACTGATTAAGTGAGGACTGGCCAGGCTCTGAAGGCATCGCCCTTTCTATCTCCCTGATGTGTGTGTAGCTAGATCTTAACCCCTTTGCAGAAGTATCTAGCAGTCTGGACAACAACCAGGTAGTGGAGCCTAACCTGCCAACGCAGAATGTTAACACGACAGCTTGTGTGGCTTTGTCCCTTTAACACTTCCGGGAACCCTTCATTGTCAGTGTGTGTTGAGCAATACTGGGTTATGACAGCAAGATCAGTGGGGTCATGGACACTGCTGCTGCTGTGTCTCCCCTTTTCCCATCACTAACTGCAGAGGCCACATCCTTTCTGTACCGTATGAACACACATATTTGTTTCTCTGGGAAAGAAAAGTGTCAGAAAACATTGTCCACATTCTGTAAAGTTTTTCCATTATGGTTGAACAATGGCAATCCCAACACTGGGATGACATGGCCAGCTTACACACGATGAACCTCCAGATGGGGGTCACCATAGCCATGACTTGAAATGTCTCAACAGAAACCTGGTATGATGCAGGCCTATAATTCCAGCACCAATATCACAAGTTCAAGGCCAGCCTGGACTACAAAGTTGAAAACTAAGGGCTGGGAATGAAGCTTTATAAGTTTTTACTTAAGCCCTGTTTCATCTTCTAAACCACTAAACAAATGAACTGATACACTGCCAAAAAAAAAGTTCTTTTTCAGAGAGCTAAGCTGAATCTTTTGAAGACTAAATGCCTTTCTCAGAAACTAAGTTAATTTTTTTGAGGATAAACAATTCTGAATATAAACTTGAGGTCTAGAAGGAAATGGTGAAAATCCAGTGTGCTGCCTTTCAGCTCTCTCTCCAGTCTGCAGGAGCCAGCATTGCCCTGCTCACACGCCTTACACACGGTGAGGTCAGCTCTCTCTAGTCTGCAGGAGCCAGCATTGCCCTGCTCACACGCCTTACACGCATTACACATGGTGAGGTCAGCTCTCTCTCCAGTCTGCAGAAGCCAGCACTGCCCTGCTCACACGCCTTACAGGCCTTATACATGGCGAGGTCAGCTCTCTCTCCAGTCTGCAGGAGCCAGCATTGCTCTGCTCACACACCTTACAGGCCTTACACACGGTGAGGTCAGCTCTCTCTCCAGTCTGCAGGAGCCTGCACTGCCCTGCTCACACGCCTTTCACATGGCGATGTGGGACTCCATCTGAGATCCCAATTTAAAAGCACTGACTAACAGGTGTGCCTTTGGTTTTCACTC
>LOJH01015188.1:13465-23614 GCA_001685095.1 Ellobius talpinus | reverse complement strand
GGCGAACGGCGGGAGTCTTTGGAACCTAGGCAGAGGTGTGCGTGCAGCCAGGTAGGTTTGCGACGAGGCTTGGCAAGATGTCTCGGGCGAGAAACTCTCCCAGCTGCGGTCCCTGATCGCAATTCACTTTCAGAACCGGGAGACCACACAAGCTACAGTCCTAGGACGGCGGGCGGGGTGGGGAAGGCTTGAGCGCAGGGGTCAGAGGATCTGTCCTGAAGCTGGTGTCGCTGACCATTGGGATGGCCCAGCCCCTTCTGCCAGACCCTCGGGTTGGGTCTTCACAGCAGGCCACTGAGCGACCACCTCTAAGTAACTCGAATTCCTGAGATGACCCGTATGACCAGCTGTGGTTCAGGAGTGGCTGAAGCAGAGTGAAATTCTCAGAGCTGCGTTGTTTTTTGTTTTTTGATAAATACTCAAATGCTAGCCAGCAGAATGCTAGCCTCTGAGCATCTTCTAAATCAAGCTGTATTTACTAGGCTGAAGGCAAGGCCGTAAAACAATTTTGATTTAACTAGTTTTCCGTCTACCCCAATATTTAGCCTGTTAGCCATGCTTTTGAAGCTTTATACCAGGTTAAAGGTGACTTTGAAGATAATGAACTTGTTTGTTCGTTCATTCGTTCATTCATCATTCATTCATTCATTCATAGCTGTCGCCCATCAGTAATTGCTACTTCACCTCAAGCCCCACTCCCCGACTGGTCTGTCTGAAAGGGGTCCTGCTCTACCTACTTCCATTCCCACATTGCTCCCACCCCTGACTGCCATGAAACCGATATTTTTTTTCTAATTTTGATCAATTTCATTGAGACACAGTTTACATAAAATAAAATATATCCATGTTTAGGGGCTGGAGAGATGGCCTTACCCGCACCCACAACTGTAGTGGTTTGATTTTTTTCCCCAGACAGAATCTCATTATGTAGCTTTGGCTGTCCTAGAACTCACAGAGACCCACCTACCTGTTCTGTTTCTCTAGTGCTGGGATTAAAGGCATAGGCCACTATACCTGGGTCTACAGTGGTTTGAATGAGAATGTTCCCCATAAGCTCATATGTTTGAATAGTTGGCCCTCAGTTGGTGGAACTGCTTGGGAAGAATTAGGAGGTGTGGCTTGTTGGAGGAGGTGTGTCACTTTAGGATAGGGTTGAGGTTTCAAAAGACTCAAGGCATTCCCAGCATGCTCTCTGCTTCCTGTTTGTGGACTGGGACATGATCTCTGAGCTGCTGCTCCAGTACCAGGCCTGCCTGTCTTCTGCTCTTTGTCCAGTCAAGACAGTGACTTGGGAACTGTAAGCCCCGAATGAACTCTTCTAGAAGTTGCCTTTGGTCATGGTGTTTTATCACATTGCAATGGAAAAGTAACTGATCCAGCTACCACCTGGAAGTCCAGTTTTAGGGAATCTGACACCCACTTCTGGCCTCCAGTGGGCACTAGGTATGCACATGGTCCACAAACATACATGCAGGCAAACACATAAAATTTAAAATAATATATATCTATTTTAACTGTACAGCCCAGTGAATTTTAAGAAATGTATAGATTCACATGGGCCAGTGAGATGGCTCGGCTGGTAAAGGCCCCTGCTGTCAACCACCTGACTCCATCCTTGGAATCCAGACAGTGGAAGGAGAGAACCAACCCCAACACGTTGTCCTCTGATATCTACCCATGCCCTGTGCATGTGCATGCAGGTGTGTTGCATCCACACCCACAATAAACAGAATACACACACACACACATTTTTGGCTTTTTGAGACAAGGTTTCTCTGTGGTTTTGGAGCCTGTCCAGGAACTAGCTCTTGTAGACCAAGCTGGCCTCGAACTCACAGAGATCTGCCTGCCTCTGTCTCCTGAGTGCTGGGATTAAAGGCCTGCGCCACCACCGCCTAGCTAACAATTATATTCTTTAAAGATATGCATTCATGTGACCATCATAGCTGAGATTAGAACCTTCCTATGATTCTGATTTCTTTCTAGAGCTGTATGAAGATAAAAAATTGCATGAGAATTGGGGGGGACGACAAAGTCATGAGAACCCTGCACTGTCTGCAGGCAGTGCATCCCTGTCATTCTTCTCATGATCCGATGAGTCTTTCATTGTTTTCGAGCTATATTGCTATATTTGTAGTTATACAAAATGACTCTTTCTACCGGAATGTAAATTCTGTCCCGTCTCATAAAAGTTCAGGCGATGTCTACCTGAAGTATGGAAGAAACCAGTTCTACATTCACTTGCACTTCTATTTCTAATACTGCTCATCTGTAAATTTCTGTTCTTCTAGATCTTATTTCTTCATTAATGAGTTAGACTCTTTTGCATTTTTATTTCTCTAAGAAAATCATCAATCACCACCCCATAATCTTGTCTCCTGGCAATCGCTTGTGCTACTGTGCTACCATTTACCTTTTTCTAGGATTTATCAATAAAACCATGTGATATATTCTCTTGGGTAGGCTTCCTTCAGCATGTTTCTGAGAGACAGCCATCTTATAGATATCAGTGATTTGTTCACTTACATGGCTTATTATTATTTGGGCACATTGCAATTTGTATATCCACTTAACACCATGTTTCGTGAGTTGTTTTCAGTTTGGGACTGCTATGAGTAGAGTAGCTATGAATAGTCAAGTTCTGTGTGGACATGTTTTATTTTTTCATGGGCAAATACCTAATTGACTGCAAAAAAGAAAGCGGTCATCTTGCTTCTCAGATGGTCCCCACCAGTAACCTAAGACAGCCCCTAAGACTCCATATCTATGTCCATTGACTATTGTAATTCTTCCAGTTTTAGCCATTCTGTGTGGAGGAGGGTATCTTGTTTTCATTTAAACTTTTTGATAATAATGATGAACATTTTTTTAATGGTTTAGCATCTTTTTTGTTGTTTAAATGCTGGGATTACAGGCATGTGCCACCACACCCCTTGCCAGATTTTGTCAACAAGTTTTGATCAAATATTTTGTTTTATTTTACCTATGTTCTTAAAACATTTAATGTTATAAGATGGGAAGTGGTGATGAATCCTTTCATCCCAGCACTGTGGAGGCAGAGGCAGGTGGATCTATGAGTCTGAGACCATCCTGGTCTGCAGGGCAAGTTCTAGAATGGCCTGGGCCACATAGAGGAAACTCTGTCTTGAAAAACAAAAATAAAGACAAAAAATAACTAACTTTATATGTATGGTTGTTTTGCCTGCATATATGTGTGTCACATGCATGCTTGCCCGCAGTGGCCGGGCACTGGGTCCCTTGGAAGTGCAGTCACAGTTATGAGCTGCCATGAGGGTGTTGGGGATTGCCCCTGAGTCCTCAGGGAGAACAGCTAGTGCTCTTAACCACCCCAGCCCATTTTTAGTGAACTTGTTGACTTTATTGAAGAGAAATTCTTCGCATGTGTGTATCTGTGTGGTGCACACATTTGTATGTGAGGAGGTCAGCTGCTCGTCATTTTATTTACCGAGGTGGGATCTTTCTCTGAACATGGAGTTCAAAGGTCATCTAGCTAGCTAGACAAGACGGTGGGTGCTGGGGACCTGAACGCTGGCGCTCACGCTTCAGTGACAAGTGCTTTGTCCACGGAAATACTGCCCTAGCCCTGTCATTTTCATATTTAGATCTACCACCTAATTTAATTAATTATTGTATATGGAGGTTAAAGATCCTCCTCCTGTCCCTTACAGGCATTTAGTGACTCCATTGCCACTAGTTGCAGCACTTCCATTTTCTTCACTGAAGTACTTTGGATCTTTTGTTGAAGCTGGGCAGTGGTGGTGCACGCCTTTAACCCCATACTAGGGAGGAAGGTAGACCTCTGAGTTCAAGGCCAGCTTGGTCTACAGAGCAAGTTCCAGGGCTACACAGAGAAACCCTGTCTCGAAAACAAAACAAAATAAAAAAAGAAAAGAGAAAGAAAATCAAGTGACCACATTACACATGAGTCTGTTTCTGGACTCTGCTGAGTTTAGTGACCTACAGGCACCCGAAAGCCAAGAACACTACCTTACAATGTTAAAGAGTGGCTTCAGGCAGTATAAGCCATTTTTCAAAACTGCGGACTATTCTTAGGTCCTTTGTATTTACATACAAATTTTATCAACTTGTCAGTGTTCACAAAAAAAGCCTGCTATTCTTTTTCCACTCTCCAAATTTTTCTAGCCAGTAAGATGGTTCAGTTGGTAAAGACACTTTGTCTCCAAACCAGATATACTGAGTTCAATCCCATGACCCCACACAGTAGAGAAATGGGTCTACAAATTGCCCTCTGACCACATGTGAACTGGCCAGGCTCATCCAGACACATGCCACCCCACCCCACCCCCAAATGTGAAAGAACAAAATAAAAAACTTTTTCACTGGTTTCTCCACAGGTAAAGTGAATACCTACCCTGACCTGCAAAGAGGCATAGCTGCCCTGGCCTCTCTAACCTTGGCCTGTGGTCCCCCACCCCACCCCACCCAGACGTGCAAAGAGGAATAGCTGTCCTGGCCTCTCTAGCCTTGGCCTGTGGTCTCCCACCCCACCCCACCCCACCCCGATGTGCAAAGAGGCATAGCTGTCCTGGCCTCTCTAGCCTTGCCCTGTGGTCCCCCACCAAACTTGCAATGATCTTCCCACCTCTGCCTCCCGACTGAGGTCTCTTTTACTGAAACCTATCAGACTTTCCACTTTCTCAGACAAGTCTTCTCTGTTACCCATTTCTATTATTCCTTTTGGGTTCTCTTGCAAGCCTTAGCAGTCTGTAAAACGGTGTTCACACACTTGTCCACATCTGTCTTTTCACTACTGTTAATGCCCAGTGCACTTGCTGACATTGAGGTTAATGCCCGATATTTATTGGCTGAATGAATAAAGGCAGGTGTCTATTTCTGAATATTTTATTAGGGCAAAACAATATTTGTGGGATGATTCATCTCAAGTAGGTCCCCTTTAATTCTTAACATGTACTCTGAAAACGGATACCCTCCACAACCTACTATGTATATATAGCTTCACAGTCATCCGATACAAAATGAAATTTCAAAAAATCATGATATGGCAAGAAGGTAGGCTACAGGCGAGTGATATTTGTAAGACGTTACTAAAATTCAAAAGAACCCCACATTCCCAGGTGGTAAGAACATTGCAGCAATGGAAAGGGTTAGGTCACAAGACACCTGCAGATTCCAGCTTACAGTAACTTGGTCAGTGGGCATGCATGCATCAACAGGACCACCCTAATTCAGCTCTCACACCTGCTCTCCTCTCCCCCCATCCCTTACTGCTAGCTGCCTTTGTACAGAGAAGGATCATCAAGACTATGGGCATACAGGCTAAGCTCAAACAAAAGGCTTCTATGTCCTGTGAAGAAAGACCCAATAAGGAAGCTCTCAGTTCCAGCTACTGGCTAAACCAATCCTGAGGTACAAGGATAAGGGGGAAGGTAAGTCACTACTCCACCTCACTTGGTGGTGCAATCGCCACTCATTTGAAAGGCCTACGCCAGTCAGGATCTGTACAGGAAACCTGGGACCTGTGCTAGACTTTGAGTTGACCCGGGGAGAGCAGCAGCATGGGGGGATGCCGTTCTTGCAGGCACCTTCCATTCCACCTACCTCGACTGCTCCAAAAACAGAGCGTTAGGTATTGCTTCATTAAAAACAGTGACTGCAGGGTGAGAGCCACGCCATCAAGTACAGTGACAAAGCAAGGCCACATCATAGTGAACGAAATCTTGCCCATGGCTCCCCAACCCCCACGCTGCTCCCAAGGGCGAACTGTGAACGTAAAGCCTCCAGACTCAGCAAAGATGGAAAAAGTCATTTTCATTAAGGGCTTAAATTGGCTCCTTGTGTTTCCTTCCTAGAAACACCACTCTACAGCAAAAAGCCGCTTGGAAAACACAAGTCACTGATAACTCCCATTTTATAGGCAAGGCAAGGGAAGGGATCACTGGCAGGCCTTAGCATTTCTCTGAGCTTTGAGTTGGCTATCTGGCTGGACACAGCAGCTGGCTACGAGCCCAAGCACACATTTTATGTGGATAAGGCAGAGGGGAGGAAGGACATGCTTTTCTTTGACTGGCTTAATGGATTAAGATGCCTGCTGGGCACGGAGCTTACAGGTAACGGCTCATACAAAGGTTCTGGAACTGGGCGGTGGGTGGGATGGGGGCTAAAGATTCTCTGATAAACTGCCAAGCAGAATCCTCATTTTTTTATGAACCTCTCTCTTCATAGCCCCAGGTTAAGGTGATTTTACCTGTGGGAAGTACTCCACAGTTCCTGATCATCACAGGCACAGGGCAGTCAGAAAGAAAGAACACCATTCTCCCTCTTCTTCTAACCCCACACATGAAGCAAAGTGACAGGAACACCCAGGTAGTTTTTACCTAGAACAGAGTCTCGGCACTCAGTCATATCAATCCACCCCTCACCCCCAGAGCTTTGCCGGGTCCTCTTGCTTCTGTCCCGAGTATTGGGACTACAGATGTGCACCATACCTGACCCATAGCAATCATTTACACAGGAGACTGGCTGTTATTTTCTATGGGGTTTTATCAAAAATACTATAAACCATTAGGCAGATTCATCAATTTGGAAAAAATGGAGTTGGTAGTAGATACTTTGTCCAAAAAGTCAGAAGATCTAAGATCCCAACCACTTTTTGCAGGGTATATTACATGCCAGGTAATCCGGCCACACCCTGCCGGTCATGGACACTCAGATGTGGATGCCCTCAACTAATAAAGATAGAAAAAGTCTCCTGCTGATCACTGAAGTGCATGGTTGTGCATGCAAGAAGCAGGTTGTCTACACTGCAGCTCCCCACACCCTGCAACACACGTCAGTCCTCTCTGAAGTAGAAGATACAGAGAGAGAGAGTGAAGGATCAGAGGCAATCACTATGAGGATGCTCCACCCTTCAGCCAATGAAGAGAGAGTGGGGCAGAAGTGAGGCCGGAGAATTCGAGGAAGAAGCTGATTTTGAGCCTTGCCTAGACCATAAGAGTTGAAGAGCATGAAGAACTGAAGAGGGCTGGGTCCCTTAAACAGGGATACTGCAGAGGGGAGATGCTCACTTGCCCTTGCCCCTTGGGCCATCTCATGCATGATTCTGATTGGCTGTAGTGGGTCTTACACACATGAAATGAGTAAGGACAATGGTAATGAAAGGCAGGACGCAAAGCGCTAGGATGAGCTGCACCTTGCAGACCAATCAGCAGTCAGGTCTGCTGGTGGCAGCTGACTTACATGTTTGAATCTCTAAGATTCTCAAATGCTGGACTAATATACCCCTGTATTGCCCCCAAATTTGGATAATAATCTATGACATGACTGGACTGGAGATTTCTACAACAGAGTTACAAACAACCAGTCACATATAATGTGCATACACCACTTTGTCCTCTAGAATGTAGAGATCACACGAGTTTTCTCTCTTCAAAATAAACTTTGCACCAAGTGATACACACATAAAAATTTAAATGCCTGTCAAGAACACTTTAATTTGAAGTGACTTTGCTAAAAGACACGCTCATCACTTAAAGTTCGTTACTTTTACAAGCCCTATGTCTACATCATTAAAGTAACTATACTTGGTATTCCAGTGGGATTCTACAGGGGGAAAGTGAGCAAGATGTTTTGAGCTTTATAAGACTTCGTTACAAAATCTTTTTTATAAATGTAGTTGTTGTCTCTTTCTGTGGTTCTTTTATTTACCATTTTCTTTTTCTTTTCTGAGACAGGTTTCACTATGCGGCCCTGGCTGTCCTCAAGCTCACAGAGATCCGCCTGCTTCTGCCTCCCAAGTGCTAAGATTAAAGGCACAGGCTACCACGCCCAGCTTATTCACCCATTTCTATTCCTTTTTTGGGGGAATGGGTGGGTTGAGACAGGGTTTCTCTGTGTAACAGCTCTGGCTGTCCTCAAACTCACTCTATAGACCAGCCTGGCCTCGAACTCACAGAGATCCACCAGCCTCTGCCTCCCGAGTGCTGGGATTAAGGTGTGTGATGCCATCGCCAAGCTCCATTTCTATTCTTTAAGAAAGCCACATACAACCTTAGACCATCTCCTGGGCTGAAAGCTCACAGATCTCAAGAGGGCATGAGAACAGAGCTTCAGCAACAGCACAGCTTCTGCCTTCTCTTCTACATACTGCAGCAGACAAGAAGGTCCCAGGAGAATCTGGCTGGGGCATCTTTACCAACAAAAAGAATAATTTTAAAGAATGACATATAGAATATACTTTTATACAGTTCTTTTCATTCTGTTCTCAATCGTTCCCTAGTCTTGATCACTACTAAAAGACAAATTCATCTTCAGTACAATAAAGACAAAAGTTCTCTTCAACTATGCTTTGGTTCAAAGAAAAAAGTACTAACTCCAAATGGTGCTCTTCAGATGTGTTCTTTGGTCAAGCAGCACAAAGCTCTGGATGAAGTCCCTGACCTTGTAGTGACAGAAAAACAGAAGCTGTTCCAGTTTAGGAAAGAGGTATTTGATCAGAAATTCCTCAAATTAAAAAATACACAACAGAAGCTCAAGAGAAGCCAGCCCCTGATGCTGGGTTAGGGTCATCTTAGGACGTCAAGAGTAGAAGACCCGGCATTTGGAAGAGCACTGTTCAAGTGGGTCAGCATCTACAAGGAAAACTTATACCACTGATGATGAGGTGGAACGGGCAAAGGACTGACCAACACTCCTTTACCACGTCAAACCCTACTCTGGACCCAGAACCAGCCAGAGACTGTCATAACTTTGGAGGTGGGAAGCATTAGGGTTAGATGTGGGGAAGAGCCCAAACTCTGGATACATCTTCAGTCTGTGACCATATGAAGAAATATCTACTAATGAATAAACTATCTGGTGACCACCACCACCACCACAACAGAGTTAAGAGCAGTCTAGGGAGGCCTTGTGTGTGTGGGTCACATAATAAACTTCTTGGCATTGTTAACATTGAAGACTAAAGACAGATGCTTTGGTTGATTAACTTGACTGGTTAAATAAGGGTGGGGGGGGACACGGACTTCTGAGACCTGGACGGAAGTCAGCAGAAGGCACTTGCTCCCTAGGGAGAGGGCCAGTGAGTCTCAAGGCTGGAGAGTGAGGGCCAGAGTAAGTCTTGATGGATCCAAGTCCATGAGGTGGCTGGAATGGGGAATGCCTGTGCGGTAAGGCATAGGCAAGGGTCAGTGTGATTTCACAAGTAGAATAGTTATAAAACATTTTTTAATGGGCAAAGTAATCATTTATATGTATATAAAGGTGAGACTTAGCAAACAAAAGAAGAATGTGAAGCAGTTTGTTTTTTTACTATTTACAAAATGCCATTTGGAGTGGAGGTGGCCACCTTCAGTAGTTTCAGAAATGTCTTTCACATGAGGTGGTCACTGAAGTGTGGTTCCTGGAACTGGCTCAGAAAGGCCACACGCTGTCCTGGGAGGGAGTTCCCCCTCTAGGAGCACCAAAAAGGCTCAGTCTTCTGTCTCCTCATAGGTAGTCTCATCAAAGGGCCTGTCCAACAGAGGCACCAACCGACGTCGTGAGTACTTCAGCTGCAGCAGGTCCCCGACTTCATCTATCTCCTTTAAAGCCTAAAACACACAAGACAGGGGTCAGCCAGGACAAGCAGGATGCAAGCATGCCCAACATTTTCCTGGAATGACCACAGTGGTACAGTTATCTCGGTGGGACACACTCAATTCGAGCATTCAGGAAAGGTTGTACACAGCTGAAGCTAGATAACAGCATCAGAGCAAGAGCTCAGGCCTGGCTATCAGATGGGCATGGGTACCCAAGTATGCACTACAAAGGCTACAACTCTTCTAAGTGTAATATGCTCAGTAGGAAAGGGACAGGCTTCCTGTCAGGATCATATCTATAATTCTGTATGAAAACACACACCTTGGGTCAGTGAGAGGCTCAGCTGGTAAAGGCATCTTCCACAAAGCCTCACAACCTGAGACCAACCCCTAGGACCCACATAGTGGAAAGAACCAACTCCTGCAACTTGCCCTTTGACCTCCATCTTCTTGTTTGAACCCATAACCCATACTCAAAAGCACAATAAATAAAAATTGTAATAAAATGTTTTTTAAGGGACTGGAGAGATGGCTCAGAGGTTGGGAGCACTGGCTGCTCTTCCAGAGGTCCTGA
>LOJH01015187.1:6028-22751 GCA_001685095.1 Ellobius talpinus | reverse complement strand
GAAGTAGAAAAAGACAAGATCTCCTGAGTAAATTGGGAGCATGGGGACCTTGAGTGAAGGTTGAAGGGGGGAGGGGAGCAAAGAAAAATGTAGAGCTCAATAAAAATCAATAAAAAATAAAAATAAGGAGTACATCTTTACTTTAAAAGTTTAATCTGTACTTGAATATATCATATAGACATCGCTTTTAATTTTTTCATCTGTAAGTACAATTATATAGGTTTTTTTGAAACAGCCCCTTTCCAAGTTAAAATCGGCCCTTGATGTTCCTAAAACAGCTGTTGTTTCTTGCAGTATCTATGTGTGAACTGCTTTGTGATGAGGGTAATGTAGAACCGATAAACAACAAAAGCCTAACAGCATTTATGAGCACTCATTAGGTTAAATGTGCCTTGTATTACTCTCGTTGAATAAACTCAATGAGGGAGGAAGTCACCGGCTTTATAATGGGAGGGATATTTTCCAACGCATGCCAGTTCTATATGTAAATCTGTGCAAGCATGAGAAAAGAGCTCCAAAGTTTTTGATGTAATTAATCTTTTTTCTTTTTTCCTGAGGTCCTTCAATACAGATCTACAAATTTAAATAATGAGGAGAGGCATGCTATTAAGAATCTTTCTGCACTCAGACGATGATGTATTATAATGGCCAAACGTCTGGACATTAAGTTGAATGCTAATCTGATGGCAGAGTTTGGAAATCAGCCAATGCAGTGCCGGCATGAGGGTGCTTTCTATCCTGCTGACAGCATCATGCAGAGGAAGAAGGAGCCCTATTAATAGTGCATGCTCATCCTGCTTAGCACAACTTGCTCCAAATGTGTTTCTATGTTAAACGCAAAGTTTCTCTAACCTTCTTTACCATAAGCATATGCATAAGCATATTTATCTCACTGATTGATACCCATCACTGTGCTTTGAGATGCTTAATGCAAATCATCTTCAAACATAAGCAGGAAAAGTCAATCATGGTGAGGAAATTACTGTGTCTGCAGTTTTCCCTTACCTCCCTCTATTGTAGGTCCTTTTTCTCTAAGCAGGTTGGAGAAAAAAATAGTTTTAGAGTTGGAGGCCACTTTCAGGTGGTTTTGATTTACAGAACAAACACCCATCAGATTGCTCTGCATCACATGAATTCACAGAGCTGGTGAAAATAAACTCAAAGGGCAAATGGATAAAAGGTCAGGAGATAAGCGTTATTAAACACTTTGCCGATATACAATAGAGAGAGAAAACAGGTGTCACAGAAAGAACTGGAAAAGTAAGCAGCTCCTTTAAACCTGGTCACACTGCTGAAGTCGTGGACCTCAGTCATAATAGGAGGGAAGCAAACCTTGTAGAATCTTGTTTCTTGGTGTTACTTCTCCTTTTTTGATAGATGGAGAACCATAGCTTATTTGGATTAGTTCACTTTCCTAAACCCTTACAGATTTCTTCTCTTTTTTTTCAGTGTGGATTATTTGGTTATTACACCTTCACATCCCTTATGATGTGTAGTTCATTCAGTTGGGATAAAGCTCTAGCCTGTTGCTGAGGCGTAAGATGATTTCTCACTAACTCACAGCTGTTGCCCAGGAGCTTTGCTTTGAGTGAGATCTAGATATACATACCCATATGATCTTGCAAACTGTCTTATAACTGTTAGAAACAAATACAATTTGAAAACAGCATGTGCGCTTCAGTGAAAGACTTCAAAATGATGGCACATGCCCTTACGCTCATGTTGTCCAATGGACCTCCTGAACACTTAACACAGTATGTAGACACTTTCCAGAACTGTGGAAAGGAAGATTCACGGTGATTACAAGGAAGATTACTGTCAATAGGAACTGTGACAGTGTGAGTTCAGAGAACATGGAAGTCCTCAGGAAATTCACATGCCACAGAAGAATCCTGCCTGCCTCAGAAGGAAAAAATTAGCATTAAACTCAACTTGACTGTCAGCTCAATAATAAATATAAAGATTTGCTTAAAACTATTAATCTTTTGGTGCCTAAGCTATTTCCAAAATCTTCCAAAATATTTGGGGGACACTTAAATATATATAAAGTCCCTTATATAGCATCATGAAATTAACAACACCTCAGTTCTCTGAAGGATTACCATATGTGTAAATCATCAAAAATCTTGGCTTCAAATGCAAAGAACATGCAATCAGCCCATAGTGGCCCAGAATAAACACCTGATTGAAGCGTTAGAAAGGCACAAAAGACAGCGATTATGGTTGTATGTTATGTATTATAGAATAAATACAGGGTATATATTAAAAATAGTCCAAGTGAAATTTCAAAGACAAAATGAAAATTTCTAAGATAAATGTGATATTAGATAATTTAAAAGAAAACAAATCTTTAGAAGAAGTTGATGAATTAAATGCACAAGATGTGTTGTGTGAAATTAATTCACTCCTCAAAAGAATCTGTGTATATAATATCTGTAAGTGGTAGAACCACATGGAGGAAACTCCCAAGGAAACCACATGTAACTGAAGCTCAGAAAGTAAAAAAGAAAGATGGAGAATTCTTGAATAAACAAGGTCTTCTTTGGTCCTATACAAACTTGATGTACACCAATCACTGCCAGGGAGCTCAACAAATGTCAGAGAGGAATATGGAGCCAAGGTTACTCACAGTGATATTGTTGATGACAAATTTGAAGATATAAATTATTTTTTTAAAAGTCAGTGAACAAAAGGAACAAATATAATTTGATCATTTTAGCTCAATATTCATTTAATATGGTGCCTTAGAGTTCTATATTCAAAGGAAGAGATTTTTTTTAATAAGTGAAGGCCAAGAAACTGTCAGAAGGATAAACTCTTGCATGCTTTACCATCAGCAGACTTACACTTTGGGACTAGTGAACCAGGTCATACAAGAAACAGACAGCTGGTGATTCATTGTCACCAAAGCTAAAAACACCTGCCCTGGGTCCTGTAGAAAGCAGAAGTTCCACTAATATACATTAAATATTTGAAAGATACTTAATCATCCTAACAGCATAAGAACAGTGAAAAATAAGATTTATAATAAACATAAAAGAAATATGTCATCAAAGTGCTACAAATCAGAATTGAGAATAATTATAAGTAAAACTATTGTAACATTTTCATATTATGCATGGAATTTAATAATAATATTGTGAAGATTATAATAAGATATAATATATAATAATATTATGATAAGATTGTGAAGAGTTTGTCATAAATTCTAAAGCAGTAGATGGAATGATAAAGGAAAGAGTCATAGATAATAGGCAATATGATTGTTTTGGTGATAATTTAAAAGTACATAGTTCTTTTTAAAAAAAAGAAGTGCCAAAAATCAAAGAAAGGCAAATACTAAATAATAAAGTGTTGCATTAAAAATGATGAGGTTATTATTTGATTTCAATATATACTGTCTGCTAATTATTTAAAGACTATTGGAGAGGCAAGACTGAGACCTCTAAGAATGCTCAGCAGCCGAACATGCTTTCCTTGGGATCTCAGTGGCAGGAGTTTGATATCTGGAACCTAAGTAAAAGGGGAAGGAGAGAATAGGTATCCTAAAGCTGTCCTCTGATCTCCACAGGGGGATGACAGCATATACATCCACTCACATACATCATGCACACACATGTGAACATACACTCAAAATAATAAATACAGTTTTAAAAAGTGAGAATGGGGACAGAAAAGTGGCTTAGTGGTTAGAAGTACTTCTTGATCCTCCAGAAGTCCCTAGGTTGACTTCCAACACCCATGTTAGGCAGCCCACAACACCCTCTAACTCCAGCATCAATGAATCCAACGACATCTTCTGGTCTCTAACAGGCACCAAAACAGATAAGGAACACACACATAGATATATAACATACTCCAAATAAATAAAAAATAAAATAACTATGAGGATGGATTTTGTGCTGCCTGAATGTAATACTTTTTAAAATACAAAGCCCCAAACAAGCAATAAAAATAATTCAGTTAAAGGGATTTTAATATAATGGGTTATTAGTGAACCATGATAGATATGGTTTAAAATCCCAAAGGCTTCCCAAGCCTTTTTGGAAGAAATATTGCAGCCTTGTGTTTTCTAGATGAGGAGAGTGTTAAGGCCAAAGAAATATGCTACAGAAAAGGAAATTGTTTCTGATCAACTGAGTTAGACATATCAACAACTACCTGCATCATTGCAACTATTCTTAATATGAACAGTGCATTCTAAAATATTCCTTGACTTTTGGATAAATGCTTGCCTATTCTCCCAGTTTCTCTTTAATAAGCACTGCATTTTGCCCCCTGATTAAGAAAGTGACATCCATTATGTAAACGCTCCCACTAAAATAAATTGTGATGCACCAAGTTTATATAGAACACATTCATGCCTTTGAAATATTAATAATTCAAGTAGAACTGGCCAGAAACTACACAGTTCATATGCAGGTTTTCTTTGTAAAGAAGCCTGCTAGCAAGTATTGTACTGGGAAGGTTAACCTTTCAGACAGTTTATTTAGCACACTGCATTTTTTAAAAGACAAGATGTTGACAAATCCATAACCAAAAATCCATTAGTGCAAAAAGCTAATCCTGCCAACTGGTTAATTGAATGAGACATTTAGCAAGGCCACAGTTTGTGCTAAGAAGCTGAGGGGAAAATGCCACTTAAACAAGGCAGAGCTGAAATGTGCACAAATACCAATATTTTGATAGCTAAATAAAACACACAAGGTAGAAGTGCATGCATTATGAATATTAAATGACTTTCACAAGATAATCTTGCATTCTCCAGATGTTTTATGAAACAACACACAAACATTTACAGCCCTCTTCCTAGAAGGCTTTGACCCATGCGCTTACTGAAGCTTCTGATATTCTAGAATCTACATCTAAAGCTAAACCCTACATGCAACATAGTACTGGAACATTTCCCATCAATGTATGGGCCTTGCCACAAGTGAGTAAGTTCTGCACAAGAACAAAGAGGCACATGTTTCAGGAAGATAGTAAAAACAACTGACTTGCACACAAGATTAATGTGAAACATGTACTCTTTCTATGATATAGTCACAATGTCTTGTGATAAGAACGTAAGCATTTCCCACGAAGTCATGAACTCTAGACTGACAGCTGTGGGACCTCCAAGGTATCAAAGTAGGCCCTCCATATGTGGGAGACAAGAGTTAAGCTTGTTCTATCTGAGGATCCCCTGGAAGTAGGACCAGGATCTACCTCTGGTGCATGAGCTAGTTTATTGGAGCACATTCCCTATGGTGGGATGTCATGCTCAGCCTTAATGCAAGTGGGAAGGACTTGGTCCTCCCTCAACTTAATGAGCTAGAATTTGTTGACTCCCCATGGGAGTTCTTACCCTTTGGGAGGAGTGGATGAGGGGTGCGCTGGGGGAATGCCAGGGGAGGTGGGAGGAGGAGTGGGAGGGAGAACTGTGTTTGGAATGTAGAATGAAATTTTAAAAAAATGATTAAAAAAGGGGGTAGGCAGAAAGCACATATCTTAGACTTTAAAGTAGAGAACATTTGAAGAGAAATTTGAAATGAAACAATATTGTTGAAATAGTACCATAAGATTCTGATGAGCACTTTTGAAAATGATTTTAATCATCTTTGGGACGCCCAAATACACTCCAAGTTCTCACAGATCTCATTCTTTGAACTTCTCTCGCCACTGATATCTGTCTCTTGTTCTACAGCCTCCATTGTCTCCTGAGTATTCTGTTCCAGAAGCAGAATAGAGATCAATCACACATTTCTAGAACAATCAAATTATGTTGCCCCTCTTTTTCCTCTATTAACATAAATATGCACATAAAATCTGCCTAGGTCACATTAGAGATAGAGCATAAGTGGTATTGTTGATAATCTCAGGTTCCTAGTGACCTTCTATTTCACTTAGATTCATTTTGAAGCATACCAAATAGCTCCAAACTGTGTTGTTATGCATCTTCAGTTTTCTAAATGATGCATTATTTTTATTGTTCAAAACATCTCAACTCACTGCTCTTTCTGTGTCTAGTTGAACATTCAATAATATGGCTGCATTAATTTGGCCATTTGTGTTTGTTCTGTACCTCACTACATCACATTGTTACTTTTGACAAACAACACATTTACAGGGCCAATCTCAAGCCATCATACTTCACCAGAAAGGTTTGCATTTCATATCAGAACCTACAAAAACTTTAAGTTTAATAACATAGCAAAAATGCCATGCATTGTGAATCTATTCAGACCCCATCTACAAGGTGTTCCTTTCACTCTGTATTGTCACCATATATTTTTTAAATCATTTATTTGTTGGGTTTCTCTCTCAGTACTCCCCAAGGAAGTTTTCTATTTACCCAAGTTTGTACATGGTGTTTTGCTTCACAGACCGAGCTCTGAAGTGTGACAAAAGCAGACAGAAAGGTTACAAGAGAGAGGAGGATAATTTTTTTTTCTACATCAAAGGCGTGACAAAATGTCCAGCACAACTGTGTATGACACACGTTATGCTTGCACTCTAGAAACACCCTAGCATTTCTTAGGTACAGTGAGTCTGGCCAGACACTTTGAAATTGTACTTGCAAATATGACTCCCATCTTTGCAGTGTGAGCTGGAGGAGTGATCCATGCACAGGCGTCTCTCTTATCACCTCACACCGGGGAAAACAGATGGAGTTTATGTAGCATATTCTGAGCAATTACAGAGAGACTGGTCCGGATGGTGCCTCTTTCCAACCCACACATACCTTCACGCTTATATAAAACAACTTCTACCTGATGGATGATTTTAAGAAAGCAATAAAGAAATAACATTAACGTGACAAAACAAGGAGAAAAAAAAGATCTATTCCAGACCTATAAACAAAGAATCCTTTTCTAGACATCAAAGTATACCTAGCCATGGTAATCAGAGTTGAAAGAAAATTGTGCACAGATCTGCATCCTCATTAGAGGCAAAGGAAGGATGGACACAAATCCATTAACCTTGTGCTTTTTTCCCTATTATATCAAATGAGCCCCACGAAGTGAAAGGGAAATAGATAGACGATGATAGAAAAATAGATAATTGACAGATAGATAGTAGATGATAGATAGATGGATAGAGATGGAGGATAGATGAATGACAGATTGATAGAATAATGAATGGATAGATAGTTTAAGTATTTAAAAGTTAAACTAATTCAAATTAATTGTGGATATTAATTTAAAACAAAGACTGATTTCACTTATGAGCAGTACAGAACAGAAAATTATAGATATCAATCATAAAATTACCCATACATATGTCTTTCATAAGCCTACCAGCTTTGACTATTAAGAATAATATGATAATATTCATTTTTCTTTAATGATGGATACCATGAAAATTTATAATCAGATAAATGTAAAGATAAACAATATTTAAAATATTCATGTAAGTTATCACTTCCTTAGTTACACATTTCTATTGAAAATATAAAACACACATTGCACACTAGAAGGATCACATATAATTTCTCCATATATAGCACTAAAGCAACCATATTTGAACAATAAACAAATTGAATCTCATCAACAAAACACAAATATAACCCTATACCAATGCATGTTCAAAGGACATTTATTGAATATTTATCTGGGATTGGAATTTTCTCTTTTATTTGAGAACATGTTAAGAACACAAAATTATTTTCTATGTAAACATCCTTGGGACTTTCACAGACCAATCTGTATTAGCTACTTAAATGAATTCTTTTGATACATTCATTCTTAAAATTCCTTGGTGAAAAATTAAGCAATTAGCTTATTCCCTGTATTTTTAATTAATGAACAATTTTCCTCCTCACTGTTTATTGATATAGTACTCATTCCACACCTGAATAAATATTCTTCATACAGAGCATCTCCATTAGGTGAACCTGTGACATTTATTATTAAGAACATAGTCATGTCTGGGACTATGCAGTTCTGTGGCTGCCAGAAGTAATTGAGGCTTTGAGCTTCCAAAAGGTCAACTGACCCAGGAATGACCTAACAGTTTCATCTCAGAGGGTGATTGTTCTTAAATGTCACGGTCATTAGAAGCCATTACAGCTTCACTTCATACCTTAGACTTGTCTTCAAATTATAAAGTGTTAGAAAGCAAAATAAAAATTCTCACTTTTATCAGGGGTCAGATTACTTTCAGGTCGTACCTTCAAGGGGCCAAGTCAGTGCCTGTGCACAATTTTGTATTCCAGTTTGAACTAGCCCTAAATTGCTCAGATAAAGGAAAAAAAAAACATATTCACACTAAATCTCTGCCCTGCTTTTTCCAGACTGGGTCTCACACTGTCACCTATGCTGGTACGATAGTGACTAAGTAGCCCAGGGTTGCTTCAGACTTTCTGTAGGGTACAGAATGGCATCAAACTCACGGCAAAAGCTGTCTCAGTTTCCTGTCATCTAGTGACTAGGATATAGGCATCAACCATCATACCCACCTCCTGTATTTAAGAAGAAAAGAAGTTTAAGGCTATCCTGGTCTACAAGAGCTAGTTTAAGGACAGACTCCAAAGCTACAGAGAAACCCTGTCTCAAAAAAAAAGAAAAAGAAAAAAAGGAAGAAAGAAAAAGGAAAATAATCTAAAACATAATTGTAACTACCAAAACATTCTAATGGAGAATTTTTAAAAAATATGCATATAAATGAAATAAAAAAATCCCAAATAGAGGGCTTTCGTCCTTTTCTTGTTTAAAAATAACCTACTAAGGAAAGAACAATAAAGTAAATATTTGCTTCAGCTACTCAGACTCTTGAGCAGGACAAAGGCTGTGTATGGAAATGTGGAGAAATTCCTCTTGACTATGATGTTTGTATGACTTGATGAGTTGCTGCTGTTGAATGCATTCCTTCCAAATGTTTCTGCTGGACAGATCTGTAGTGTAGACAGGTACAGTACAATGATCAATAAGAAAGATTGTTCCTTTTATAACATGACAATGTAAATTATTTTTGTGCAGGGGTGTGTGTGTGTGTGTATTTGCATGCAGGTGGGGCATACATTAAAAAGATGCTGTAATATGCTCGAAGTGAACTGTAAAATAAAAATCTTTCAATATACTAAGCAAGCAATAAAGACTTGTAAAAGACCATTCAAGAGGCAGGAGACTGAACTTAGCTCTATCCTAGGATAATTTAGTGGTCCATGCACTGAGTTCTCACTCTTTGCTAATTTACTTATAGACATTCTTTGTATCCTCCTTAGACAGACATGATTAAAATGTGTCTTTTATGGTTAAACGTATTATAAAGTTCCCTATATCTTTAAGAAATGGCTTGATTAGATTATATAACACTTATATCTCAGCATGATTACATGTTTTCTAAAATAAGTGCTCTTATAAAGGAGAGATCAGAGGAAAATGGTGAGAAATATGCATATAACCTCGGTCATCTTGATCAATAGCTACCTATTTACATATTTTGCTAAGCATTCACCTGTTGACAGAGGTTTCTGTCCCACCAGGTCCCACAGTCACTCAGTTACAAAGAAATACACAAGGGTTTACCATTGCCCCTCCTCTTGTTGCCCTTCCTGCCTTGTTGCCCTGCTTATACTTCCTGCCTGGCTACTGGCCAATCAGCATTTTATTAAACAAGTAAAAGAAACAAATTTTTACAGGGTAAAACCATTGTCCCATAGCATTCATCTTTGTATATTTCCTTTTGAGATGTAAAAGTAGCATTGGCCATGACTATTGCAATTAAAATCAGGTATATTTTATGTGACTAATTGCTTGATATATAATAATAACAAACAAACATCAAAGTTACAAAAAAAAAACCTACCTTGAAAAACCAAACCAAACCAAAACCAAACCAAACCAAAAACTGTCATTAGGATCATTTTATTTGTCATTCATAAGGATCCCAGATTAATTTAAAATTCTAAACTTCAAATGTACCTCAAACTCTTGGATATGCACTTTTTCAAGCTCACTGAGGCTCCACTGTGAGCTTCAACAATGACTCTCAGATAGTCTATTCTATTACACGGGTAAAAAATCAGAACCACTGTCCCTAATGATTGGGACTAAACTACCCTTAAAAGTAAGATATCTATTTTCGGCGCAAACATCTGGCTCCAGCAATCAAATTCCAATGATGCAGCATGCCCTGGACCCAGAGGTCTGAGCACAATTGAACCATAAAATTTCTGTAGATGCTGTTTAGCACTTCCTAAGGGTATGTTCACAATCTGTGTGTGGGCAGGTGATAGGACAGAAATGGAACTTCCACTATCTGAATTTACGTGCTATTTGATGTGACCTAGATTTTATTGGATTAAAATGACTCTAAAGGAAAGTGAACTTCAAGGAAGTTATCTCTTGCAGCCCCTTCCCTGCCTCACGCCAGCACATGGTACGCTCTTTATCACCCATGCTGTCTGGAGTTGGATTGTGACATTGTGAAGCCCTATAGCCTATCTGGTTATATGAGTCCCATCGAGAATCAAAGTATAATATCCTCATCCTCATATGATTAGCATTGTTCGCCTTATTATTTCTGATTTGAGGCTAAATTACTGATGTTTTGGCATCTGAGCACACTGCCAAGGCTGCCAGAATGAGAAGGGATGTCCTACATTTTGATCATTTAGAATAATAAGCTCAAATTTGTTACATGAAATGTGTGGGTTTCGTATATTTGGTTACAGTGACACCTCATACCAAGTTTCTAAAATAGGAACTGGCACATCATAGACTTGCCATGCATTTTTGGTTGCCTGCATTAATGAATGACTGAACTAGTGAATGAATGAATGAATGAATGAATGAATGAATGAATGAATGAATGAATGCGTGACTGATCATCAGTCAACCCTTACACTGAGAATCTCATGAACAAGTTGAGCTCTGGAGAATCTTCAAAGGACTCAGAGACATTTCACTAGATTGTAATTCAATGTTTTATTTCAGTCACACAGCTCTATGTTTGGGTGAGACTGGACACCCATCTTTACAGGGAACAGAGATGTTATTGCTCTGAGTTAAATTAAACTTGAATTTAAAAAGACTTCATGGCACACAAAAAGGAAGACAAGGGAAAATGCCTCATTTTTCTTCATGTTTCAAACTGAAGTGGAAATATTGCATGGTTTCATGATCAGAAGTTCATGTTCTATACAGCTGAACTGGAATGTGTGAAGAAATCCAGCCATTTAAAATATATTAGGAGAAAAGGGAAGAGAGAAATGTTGAAACCTGCAATTCATTTTTGACTATAGTGACTATATTCAGCCTTACTAAATATGCATGTAGAAGTCCCCCAACTCTGCTGCCGAAGTGAACGTGATGTTCCTGAAATGATGAATTTTAAAATACATCTCTTGCTCCTAAAAAAAGTGTTCTGTCAAAATAGAAGCTGTCTTTCAAACATCCAGAGTCCAGGTGTCCTCATGATATAATTAACTTAAATGACTGTCTTTCTGCCAAAATGACAAAGGCGGGGCAATTTATGAAACCACTATCCATCTTGTAAAGAGTTTATAAACCCTTGCTTATGATTGGCTTCACACTCTGATTAATAGACACTTTCTACTCCAGACTTTAATTAAAAGCAATAAAAGCAGTCAACTGTAGGCCATGAATGCCTTGGTGACAGAAAAGAGTGTCATTAGAGAGATGGGAGATCAAGCTACAAACAAATTTACTGTGAAGCCTGATAAGTAGATCCATATGCCAGTGTTGAAGCCACTCTGGGAGAGCCATGGAGGCCATGGGATCACACAGACAGAAGCAAACACCAAATAACAGTGGGACACTCAGTTTCCAATGCAATCTGCTTTAACTTAGGAGAAACGTGCAGCTTGTTGGTTTTACCCCCCTAGTATGTCAATGCCGAAGTTCATGGAAACAAACATGATGGCTTTGAATAAAGTATAGCCCCCCACGTAACATTATATTATACAAATTACAAAACTCCATTGCATCGAAAGAGCAACTTAGTATAGTCATTCAACAGAAGTCATAAACTGTTGTGAGTGGAAGAGATAATTTGAATCATTTTAGTAGTATTACCCTAATTATTCACTTAACACCCTATAATACATGTTTGCTTCATCTCTGAGCCGTGTGAATTACAGAAAGTTGCAAGTGGAGATGAGATTAGCACCCCAGGGAAGGTATGAGTTAGCTGTCAGGAGAAGAAACATCACCTCTTTGTTGGTTTCTCAATATTATCAAGCCATTCCTAAGGACCTCAGGGAGAAAGCAGTGATCACAGAAGGAGTTCTTAGGACTTAGTGCACTTTCCTTCGTGCTGGGGAAAAGGACAGAGTGGGAGAGCCAGGAAGGAGATGTCTTGATACAGGGAATCATTACAGTGTTAGGGAGAAATCTGGTGCTAGGGACATTCACAGGAATCCACAAATTTGACCCCAGATAAGAGTGTTAGTGATAATGGTGAGGGTGCCTGAACTGGCCTTCCCCTGTAATCAGATGGGCAAGTACCCTGTCATCATAGAAGCTTTATCCAGCAACTGATTGAATCAGATACAGATAGAGATTCACAGCCAAGCACCAGGCCAAGCTCTGAGAGTTCGGTCAAAGAAAGGGAGGAGGAAACCCACAGAGACAGCTGACCAGAGCTCCTGGGAGCTGCATGGGACAGGACTAGGCCCCGTGCATGTGGGTGATAGTCGTGTAGCTTGGTCTGTTTGTGGGGTCCCTGGCAGTGGGATAAGATTCTATTCCTGGTACATGAGCTGGCTTTTTGGAGTCCATTCACTATGTTGGGATACCTTGCTCAGCCTAGATACAGAGGAAGGTGTTTGGTTCTGCCTCAACTTAATGTACCAGGCTTTGTTGACTCACTTGGGAAGCCTTACCCTTTCTGAGGAGTGGATGAGGGGTGGGTTGAGGGGGACTTGGAGGAGAGCAAGAGGAGGGGAAGAAGGGAGAACTGTGATTCATATGTAAAATGAATAATAAAAAAGATTTAGTACACACACTTTAATATGTTACAGGATGCCAGGTTATTAGGTACATTTCCAAGATGCGTTTTGTATCAGAACCAGAGAAGTCATCAGTAACACATCTAAGCTAAATGTGTCTTCAAAGGAAGAGTTCTTTCTCTCCGTTTGTTCTCCGGCATGAAGTGAGGCTCCAGGTCTTCAGGACTCAGTACTTTAGCACCGAAGGCAGATACCGAATGAGCAGTGTCAAAAAATGCAGAGTAATAATGGTTTGAAAAGTGAAATCTTGTGCGACAGGAAACGTATTAACATGTGAGTTTCTTCAGTCCCCCCTTTCCTTCCCATTAAGGATGACTCAGCGTCAGACAGTTTTATTCCGGTTTTGCTGTGCACATTGGCTGAGGGGTGAGAGGGTGGGAGTTAAAGGAGCAAAAAATACAAGTAAGTGATTTCATTGAAAGATAATTTTTTTTCAGAAAAATATGAAAACAAACAAATAAATAAACAAACAAACAAACATGGCATGGGGAACTGGATATCAAAACAAAATCTTCACTATTGATCTTCACAGAGCCACCATGGAAAATAGGACATGGGTCTTTCTTTCTATTTCACTGAAAGCCATGAGTAGGAGGAAAAGGGACAGTTTGTTGTTTATTTGCTGGGAATGGAAGTCAGAACTTCATACAATATATAAGTGCCTTATTGTTGAACTATACATCCAAAACTCTTGTTTAAATTAAACTTAAATGGTCTTATTTCTCTTTGCTCTGTCACAGGTAGATAATAGTAAATATTTAATCTTTATTTCATTAAATATAGGGTTTAATTTTTATATAATATTTTACTTCTAAATTCATTCCAATACTAATTAGGAGGTAAATCCAACTTTATACGTGCATTATTGTCTCACATAAAGTCTTCTCCAAATTTATTTCAGTCTTTTTCTGTTTTCTCAATTTATATTCTATGTATAAAACTTGGACATAGTTGATAGTCATAATATTAGAGTTCAGTATAGGATCTTCCTGCAAGCATTAAGAAAAGTATACAATCACTGTATGTTATTTTAATTCCTTTTGAGAATTAGAGATAAAATTCTATCCATGTCTCAGAGTTTCCTGGAGAAAGACTTTTATGAAGTCAAGGGATCTCAGGATCAGTCCAGAGTAAAATTCAAGGCCAGAAGTAAAAAAAAATAAAAATCTTAGATAAAACCATTTCTGAGACTGCTACAGTCATCATTGTCCATGCTGCAGTGTTCATAAAAAAATTGGTAACCTCAAGTGCAGTCTTCCTGGGACACTGTAGGTGAATTCACATTTGTATCAATGTCTGAAGATTCCAAGCCTCCACTGCCACTGATCTTTATCCGTCACTTGGTTGCTGCAAATCAAAAAATTCATGTTGAAAGTCTAATGCACAATATCTTTGAAGGTGAAGTATTTAAACACAGGGTCTTTAAAGAGTTATTAATTTCAATAAAGGCACTAGAGATGGAGAAATTGCACAGTGGTTAGAGTATTTGCTCCTGCTACACAAGACCCAAGTAGGTTTCTTAGCATCTGTGACAGGTTGGTTCACAACTGCCTGAAACTCCAGCTCCAGGGGTCTAACATACTTTTTATGGTCTCTGTCAGCATCAGATATGCATGCAGTCACGTACATATATTCAGATTACATATACATACAAAGTAAAAAATAAATAAATCTTAGAATAAAGGTATTATGGTGGTTACAATCCAAGATGACTGGTGACCTTCAGAAGCAGGAAGCAGCACTGGCAGTCCATGTACGCATGCAATAACCTTGCAAAGGAAGATGCCATGTGCGTATGACCATATGAAAACCACAGGAGAACTCAGAAGAAACTAAACATGTACCAACCTCTCTCGGTATTCCAGCTCTAGACCTATGAGGAAATAAAATTCTATTGTTAAAGCCACCAGCACTGGACGTTCCCACATGTTCACACAAACCCCAAAGTTGTTTGCTAAGAAGTGAGGATGAGGTGTAATATACACAGGATAGTGTTAATTATAAAACAATTTCTGTGACAAGAGATTTATATATTACTTAGAGAAGAACTAGGACTTGGGATTTTTTCCTGAAACTAATAGGTACTGGAGATTAAAGATTTCTTTGAATTTATTAAGATTGTCACAAATGGTTCAGGTCCTGACTCAGGAAAAGAGAGGGAAGATTCAAGAAGAAACATATTGAATATAAATAATTTAATGACTGTTGAGATATGCCTCCAATCCAGGGCATGTCTTATTTTTATAACCAGATAATTTCTTAATAATGCATAGATCTTAAAAATTATAAGAGTTTATTTAATTGTGGACCCTCAGTGGAAGCATCAAGGGACATTCTATGTGGAAACATCCAATAACAACTTCTAAAATCTCCAATAAGAATTTGTCAACAAAGCTTGTAATATGAGTAGAAAAAAAGTCTTCATTGCAAATATAGAACTGTTGTTAACCATGTATATTTAGAAAGATATTTCAAGACAAATTTTGCATAACATTTTCTCATCCTGCCAGAAAAAGACATTTCCAAAAGGAAAAAAAATCTGTGTCATTACTACTTTTAGATTATGGATGGAAATATGCATTTTGGAATAGTTTAGTAAATAATCAAAATTCAACATGTGTTTCCTGATGTAATATACACATGTAACATGTACACACACTCATTTTCTACATGAAGATTCTGTTCTAGACAAAACAAACAACTAGACAAAGAAAATTTTCCGATAGGAACAGAGGAAAACATGTCACCAGGGATGGAAAGGGTGAAAAATGAGTTGTTAACAAGAATCATTTTGAACAAGATCAGCACTAGATGTCACATGAACTTGGAAAAGAATGATAGGCTAGATACATAAGATGGAGCTATTAGAAAACAAACAAGCAAAAATCTCCAGGTGGTTGAAATACTTTTTAATTCTGGCCAGAAATAAGAAATATGGTTGTGAAGAGTATGAACATTTGAAATCACAAGGGCTTCTATGAAGTTATTCAATTAGACACAATTGAAAAGTCCCTCAGTCTGTAGAGCTCTTCATCTCAGGTCAGGTCTAAAAGTGTGTACACTGTCCAGCTTCTATCTCACTTGCTCTCTAAACAAAGATATATTATATTGATCCTCAGATGAACAGATTTAAATGATCCTGAGGAGTGTTATATAGGTAATACTATTTATCTCTTTCAATATTTGTTTTGCTCTTATATGCAGAGTCAGATTTATTTTAATCTTATTTTTTCATATTATAAATATTAGAAGACACTTTCAAAATGTGAGATACTTGGGGGAGTTGTTACATTCAATCAACAATGAAGGAGTATAATCAATTAATATTTATCAAATCTTCTGAACGGCTGGAATTATAGTGTTTAGTCACATATTTCGTGACAGTCAGTGTCACACTGGTTAAATGATCTAGAGGAAAGTTGAACTTGTAATGTTAGATAAAATACACCTTTTCTGAAATATTAAGTTTTTGATGCATTTCTGATGTATTTCCATTAAAATCAACAAGCGAATAGTTTCAGGCTAACTCATTGTGAAGTTCTTGGTGATGAGATCTCAGATACAGGACCAAAGATCCTAGCAGATTATAGGCCCCAGTAGGGAATTTACTACCATTGTTTACTAAATGACATAGTGTCAAACAGCTATCTCTCTCTCTCTCTCTCTCTCTCTCTCTCTGTCTCCATATATATGATAAATATATAGAAATATAGTTTGATAGATAGATGATAGATAGATGATAGATAGATAGATAGATAGATAGATAGA
>LOJH01015185.1:0-15118 GCA_001685095.1 Ellobius talpinus | reverse complement strand
GGAAGGAAGGAAGGAAGGAAGGAAGGAAGGAAGGAAGGAAGGAAGAAAGAAGCTAGCTAGCTGAACATGAGCCTGTGATGAGTCAGGAAGCAACATAATTTCTTCTTCAAGCTCTTGCTTGACCTCCTCTATGGTAAACTGTGACATGTTGTGTAAACCACATAAGTCCTTTTCCCTCCTAAGATGTTCTTGGTCATGGTGTTTGTCACAGAAGCAGAAGGAAACCAAAGAAACAGTTTTCATAATGATAGCTTCATATATGTGTATAAGATATTTCAATCCTATTTGTCTCATTACCCTTTCTTTACAAGTGTTCATGTAGTTCTACCTTCAGTGTTAAAATTCAGATAGTGCCATTAATATTAAAACATTTTAAACATTGTACAATTTGACTTTAGGGTTTTATTTAGAACCATTGGTTATCTAAAAGAGAGATACAGAAGCAAGAAGTGATTTAACACTTTGTTATCTATGTGCCCTACTAGTTCTAAAAGTTTTATGATGGAACCGGAGATCAGAGAATTGATAGTGCATGGGAGGGTTTGGACACTTCTTTTGTTGCCTGGTACTTGCCAACCAAAAGTTATGTTTAGGGTTGGGGTCAAGCTTCACTGGATAAGATTCCTGCTGAGAACTGGGCGTAGTGGCACACAATTTCAATCCCAGCACTCGGGAGGCAGAGGCAGAGGCAGAGGCAGGCAGATATCTGTGAGTTTGAGGCCAGCCTGGTATACAGAATGAGTTCCAGGACAGCCAGAGCTACACAGAGAAACCCTTTCTCAGGGGGAAAAGATACCCATTGAGCAAGCATGAGGATATGAGTTCAGATTCCTAGAGCCCACATAAAAGCCAGACATGGATGCACTTGTCTGCAATATCAGTGCTCCTAATGAGAGACTAAAGGCGGAGACAAGATCATCCTTGGAGGCTCACAGGTCAGCTAGCTGGCTGTATGCAGCAATATGTGTCCTTTTCTCATAGAAGGTGGCAGGTGGGGATTGACCTCTGACCTCCATGCATGTGTTATGGCACAGAAATACCCGCCCCCACAGTCACATAAATGTTCATTTGGTATGTGGAAAGCAGCTATGTGTCATAGCTGTAAGGTGCACGGTTTTCTGATTCAATCAGAGCTAACAATGATCAGGAGATTTAAATCTGCTTCATTTTCTGTTACCAGAGACTGCAGAGAAACACTTACAGGTTCTTCCCATCTCTTGCTCTTGTTGCTCTTGCCTCATAAATGCTGTGCTTTCTCAGGTAAGGACAGCAGGCTTCCACTGTGAGGGTACAGGGCCCTCTGCCCACACTCCTTTTCTTTCCATTTATTTCTACTGTGTATTGATACCTGTCACCTCTCCTTTCTGTTGATGTCTCTTCTTTGTAATAAGCATGGAGATGAATTTTATGAAACCAGCCGATAATACTTTCTTTCAAAAGGTAAGTTTACTTTATAGGTGCTGACATATGTGATGCATCCACTTTCCAAAGTTCGCATCTATTTATTTGTTATGTGTTTGTTTATGGGGAGAGTGCACATGTCACAGTGGCATCTAGAAAGCAGAGGGCAGTTTGTGGGAGTCAGTTCTCTCCTTTCGCCTTATGGGCTTGCGGGTTGAACTCGGGATGTCAGACCTGGGAAGAAGAGCCTCTACCCACTGGGAATCTCACTGGCCTCATCACACATTCATTATTAGCTAATAGTTTCAACATTTTATATCATGTTTTGTGAGTTTTTAGAAAAGATTTATTTTACTTCTTGTGCATGAGTATTTTGCCTACATGTATAGATGTGCATCACATGTGGACCTGGTGCCTTCAGAGACCAGAAGAGGGCATCAGATTCCATGGAACTGGAGGTACAGATCGTTTGAAGCAAGCATATGAGTGCTAGAAATTATGCCCAGGCCTCTGCAGGAGCAGCAGGTTGTCTGACTGCAGAACCATCTCCTGTCCCCAGGATTCCTACCCTTAGCATGCGCTTACACTCTTCTGAGAGCCTGAAAAGCTTAGGCTCTGCTGTCAGGATCGTTTATTAATATTGTTTAGTAATTTTTATTTTATCACACAGTAGTATGATATATTTAACCAGATATTCATTGATTATGAAATTCTGGCATACTAACTAATATTTTTCTATGAAAGATGCACTGGTTACCATGGGTGTGTTTCTTTTTGCTGCTATTTGCTTCTTTGATCCGACCCCTGGCTCAAAAGATCCTGTTTCTTTGCTCTCACAGAGGAGCCCCACATGTGATATCTTTGCATTTCAGGGAACACAGGTCTGAGCATGTCTTCTGTGTTATCAGGTTCTCTCCATTCATTGGGTAGAGCTCTGTTAGAAAAAAAAAGTAAAGAGAATGCTAATTTATTTTAAATAGCAGGGTTTCTATACTTAAAATTAAACTCTTTAGACACATGGCAGCAGGGAGAGAGTCCTTGAATTTTCATTTTTTGTTCTTTTGTTGTTTTCCATTGTATTTAGAGGGGAGATTAGAATAGAAATGTTGCATTCCTCCATCTTTAATTAGAGGCTTCATACTGTTAGATCACAGCCCCCCAGCTGCCTCTCAACTCTCCCGCATAAATCAGACTACACCTTCTGCAACTCTCTCTGGGACAGAGTTGACAAGAAGCCGTGGTGTAACCTTTAACCCTTCCTTCCCACTCAAGGCGGCTGCAGAATTAGTTCGTGGTACCACCTAGTGCCTACTGCTGTGCACATGGATCAAGCCAGGTCACGTGGTCTGAAGTTTACCCATCCACTTCTGAAAACTCTGTGGGAGCCAGAAACTCCCCTTGCTTTCTGCTATTGAAGGACAAGCTCTCTCTCCCGTCAAGGCTCCATTCTAGCTGCCTATGGCCTTGACGCTATCTCCCATATTGCTTTCCTACTTTAAGGCCTAATTTATGGTTGCCTATGACTGCATGGCTCCCTACCAATGAAGCTTATATGGAGAATAAATTCATACCAGTTCCTTTCAATACCCCATATTTCATTTACTTTCCAATGCCTGTTAGCTTTTTAAAATAAAAGGTTGAAAATGAAACTAAGATACAAAACTAAGTTATATGAACTTGATATTGACTTTTTGAAAAACATAAAGTATTATTGCTAAGTTCATGTTCTTGAGCTATCTAAAGTGTATTATTTGATTTTTCTCATCTCTTCCAACAGACAATTTTATTTGAGAATTTTCAGTTAACTGTGCAGAGTCATCACGTGTCATTTGGAGATGAAAACTAACAAGACTGAAACTCAGGAAGACATTCCGTCCCATCAGCCTGTGTTCAGTTGGTAAGCATTATCTAGAGACTGTGTTTGAACAATTCTGCCAGACTAGGTAAGTCTTTGTGGAATCAGTAAAACTCTCCACAGCTCAGAGGGGGAAAACACTTGCCCACTCTGGTGATCTGAGTGTGAACCAAGGTGCCCATAAATAGTACACAGGTATGGTGGTGTACACCTGTAATTCCAGTTCTCGTGCAGTGGGATGGGAGGTGAGGCAGGACAATCATGGGGAAGTTTATGGGCCAGTTGGTCTTGAATACACAAAGTATCAGAAATCCCAAACAGCAGGTTGAAATAGACTTATGGTATGTGCACAGCTGTACTCGTACACATCATGTACACACACAAACACACACAGTTTTTCAATGTTAAAACTTAGAACACACAGAGGTGTGAAACTAGACAACTCAAGAAGAATAAACACTGACTCCAAAGAAGCCAAATTAGAAGTTACTTTTTTTTTTTCTGTATGAAGACAAGGTGTACATCTATGGCCAGTGCTGGGCAATCACAGACATCCCACAAGGACGGAGTTTGTATGTGGCTGAATGGAGGAGGCCTTCATTATTAAGTCTGAATAAACTAAAAGCCAGGCTACCACTTCCCTAGGCAAAGCAGCAGGTTTCCAAGCCAAATCTCCCATCTGTGTTGGAGACTGTTTTTGTCACTAGGGTCTTCCACAGTGTAGCAACATAACTCTTCTTCCTTTTCAGCTGTTCTTCGTTCTTGTTTAGATATCCACTTTTGTGTTAGATCCAAAATTACCTGAGAAGATGAGAATGAGATGATGCTAGCTTTCTAATAAACCTGTGATGGCCATGATGATTTCAGCAACATTGACTGAATAGTCCATCTCTCAAATCCAGAGAAATCTCTAGAAATGCCATTAACCCTTCTCTTCCCCTGTCTGTGGTGATGATTACTGTCTCCGAGACTGTGCCTTTCTCCTTCCCTCTACTGACTTGTTATCCAAACCATGACCCGTTTGTAAGTGAGTTACCCTTTCCCCTTGTGTAGGGTATTTTCAGATGCCTACTGGACACTGATAGCTCACCTGCCTGCAGAAATGCAGAAGCTAGTTCAACAGCTATTTGTGTGTGTGTGTGTGTGTGTATGTTTACATGCATGCATATGCATGTCACAGCACACACGTAGAGGCCAGAAGACAGCTCCTGGGAGTCAGCTGTTTCTTCCGCAGGTTCCGGAACAAACTCAGGTCATAAAGCACATTAAAAACTTCTGAACCATCTCCCCAGGTCTATTTTATTTTATTTTATTTTTAAAGATCCTAGCACTTGGGAGGCTGAAAAGAAACATCTGCAAGTGTAGGTAGGAAGAAACCTCATCTCAAAAGTGATAAAGGTTTAGGGATGGCATACGAAACTGTCTGCTGTATGGATGAACTGAGGAAACTCGTGCAGGGAAGCTGTTGGAACTCAGTTCTGAATGAGGCAAAGGGTCATTTGAAACAAGGAACTGACCAGGCTTTCTTAGAAATCAATATAAAGAGACCCAGTCTGCATCCTTGCAGACTCCCTGTCTTATGCTCCTGTACACTGCTGCATCCTGTGTCTTGCTGAGCCTTAAATGATTGTCAAGGGGGAAAGCAAAGACTCTGGAGAAAAGGTCTAAAGCCACAAATGAATCAAAAATGAAGGCTATTTAAAGTGAAGCTTTCCACCACTCTCTCAGGGCCAGAATTGACATTCTGCTACTCTCCTTAAATGATAAGACCCAACTTAGAAAAATATATATCCATGCCCATTCTGCAAGGGTTGGCGGATGGGGAGATTTGTATCCCATGTCGAGAGTTATTTAAAGTCGTTGAGATAATAAACCCTTCATTCTCATAACAAGAGTGAGATAATGAGATGTTAATCCTCCCAAGATTTAATAGATTTATTATTCTAATGAGCTACACCCGGCAGCTTTGAAATGTACGTAAAAGCATATTAATCTTTTGACAGATGTTGAGGGGTTTTTGTCACTTGGTCTGGGTGTGTGATTAGAGAGTTATAGCTGAAGTTTCTCATTAGAGTTTTCCTTATGGCCTAGCAGAATATTGAGGATAGCTCTCTGTCATCTTGGATTTATTGAATTCAACTATGGGAATAAAACTTTGCACAGCAGAAATATGACGAACAATGATGAAGGAGATTAAGCGCTGTGCAGGTTCAATGATGAACAGAATTAAGCAGAAACAGTAGAGGTTCATGTCTGCTGCTCATTGTGATTCAGTCTTATAAATTTAACAGCCTTGATAATTTAACAGATATATTCTGAACACCAGTTTTGTGCCAGGCACAGCGTTGGTGCCAGGAATGAAGAGCAATTGGGACATGCTTCTGCCTTGGAAGATCTCAGCATGAAGGGCACATTAGGGAGAGCTTACCACAGATTTCCAGTCAGACAAGGGGAAAAGTGAGCACCAGGCCTGCTGCACCAGAAGGCTTGGCATGCTGGAGAATGGTTGTGACTGAGATATGAGGATGATTAAGAAAATCAGCAATTGGTGGCTGCTAGGAGAGAAAGAGCCAGTTTATGGCTACAGCCCATGAGAAGTTACCCATGCTCTCATAGGTGGCCCTACACCCTCCACACACTAGTATCACTAAGTGAACTCAATACTTTTTAAAAAAAGTGCTCATGAAGTTGGGAGGGGAAAGTGGACATCAGGGATAGGGGAAGAACTGAAAAGGAAAGAATGAAGGGTGAATTTTTCAAAAACATGTGCACATGTGAAATTTGCAATAAAAAATCTGTAATAAACTTGGTGTGTGATCCATATCTAAAAATCCTAGCATTTGGGAGATAGAGGCATGAGGATGGGAACTTCAAAGCCAGCTTGGGATACATGAGATCCTGTATCAAAACAATAACAACAGTAACAAATCTTAATAATTGTAAAGCTGGATGTGTAGTTCACTCCTGTAATGTTACCACTTAGACAGCTGTGGCAGGAGGATCACACATTTGAGGGCAATTTGGGGTACAAAGAGAGCTAGGTGGCCTACCTCACCTTCAAAACATGTAACCCAGACCCTATACCTAAATGATCACCATTGAAATAGTCCTGAGTGTGAGGAACCACGACACACTTGTTTTCTCTACCATATCATATGAGGCGATGACAACAATTGATTCTGTGCTCCTCTCACCTTTGTATATTAGCACCAAAACTGTCCCTATTATTTATTTTGTGCTAACAAACATTTATATAATAAATGCAGAGATTCTAGAGAGAAGTAGAAGGAGATAAGGAGGCAAAAGTTGGCCTAAGGAGTGGTAGAGACTGCGGAGTCTTCACCAGAAAGCACTGATGGTAGGCGGCCATTGGCGATGTACACCTCTGCAGTACATGTTTGTGGTTGTTTGATGCCATGGTGCAATGCTAGTGAGAGCTCTTTCACATCTGACTCAGTAAACACGCAAATAACCCAATTAAAGTGTCATGAAAATCTTAGGTTTGCCATATTTCAGCTTCAGATACTGAAATGTTCTTTTCTACTTTGTTCTATCTTGCATAATTTAAAAACCGAGTCACTAACACGTTGACACTACAGAAAAATACAGCACAGAACAACACAACGAAACAGTGCAGATAGGTGGCTGACCACTTGACAAGAGAGAGGAAGGAAACTCATGGCAATGCGATGTTGAAGGAACGGAAGAGCATTGGGAACGCTGCCTGAGGGCTTTAACATCACCATTGTGATGGTGCAGTGGAGAAGAGAAGGACAGAGATCCAGAGTCAGAATCACGGGAAAATAAGGAAGAGAGTGGTAGAGAAAACACGACCAGGAAGAGAGCAGGTGACAGTGTTGGGAGAGAGGATGAGTTCTATAGCAGATAGGAGGTATTTCAGAGGAACTGCAAGTCTTATCTGGGCTGGAGAGGTGGCTCAGTGTAAGAGCACTGACTGCTCTCCCAAAGGGCCTGAGTTCAATTCCCAGCAACCACAAGGTGTAATGAGATCTGGTGCCTTGCAGCCTGCAGGCATACATGCAGGAAGAACACTGTATATATAATAAATAAATCTTTAAAAAGAGGCATTCTTTTTTTTAAAAAAAAAGTCTCCATTAACTATTTTTCTTGATGCTATGACAAAATACCAAACAAAAGCACTTTAAGGAAGGAGGGGTTTATTTTAGTTCACAATTGGGGGTATGTCCATCATGTCAGGGAAGTCATTGTGACAATATCTTGAGACAGATGGTCACCCTGCATTCTGAAAGAGGTGAATGCTGATGCTCAACTGTCTTTCCTCTTTTTATTCAGTCTGGGCCCCCAGACATGGAATGACACTGTTTAGGATTGGTCATCCCATCTCAATTAATCCAATTTTAGAAACTCCTTGTGCTTGTTTTAGGTGGTTCTAGGTCTTCTCAAGTTGATACTAAGAATCACAGGGTCTTCAGTGAGCAGGAAGATTGTGTATGAGAAACTATGGGGAACAAAGGGGAAACTGTCCTATGTTGTGGGAGAAACAGAGCTCACACATAAGATGGCTTCAGGGGTCAGGAAGTGAAAAGTTCCATAAGGATAAATTACATCAAATGTATAGAGAAAAGGGAGAGGACAGAGAACATATTACACTTATCCAGATTTTAGGATCAAGAGAGGTAAGAGTTCGGGTCAGTTAGGAAATACTCAAACTTTGAGGGCTTCAGTCTCAGGCTCCTCGAGGTGACCAGGATGCAAGTACAGTGCCAACAGCAGGTGTGCCACATAGGGCTCTTCTGGAGAGGGCTGACATCCTCTGTGCCCCTCTTGAACAATATGAATACCCGAGTCCGGGACATTCATGGGTGTGTAACGGATGATTTTAGCAGGAGAAGCTGAGAGGGCATCCAAGAAGAGCAGGTGGAAAGAATTGACGAGCCAGGTGATGGAGAAGAGCACTGTCTTCAGGAAATGACGCGGCTGCTGTACTCATGGACTCATGGCAGCCGCGGCTGCGTACACAGGATCTGCATCAGATCAAGCCAGCCAAAATTTCAGTATAGATGGATGAGGAGTTTACAAGGTGGCCCCACTCCTAAGAGACGGGCAATGGGCAGTTGATTGCTTCTTGAAGAGGTTGAATAATTATTCTTCTGTTGTGTAGCCATTGGTAAGCTGCTCATGCTTCAGTGGATTAGCCCATGCCCATGCATATATTGGTTGCATTAACTGGACTTTGTGGGTTATTTTTTTTAAAAAAAGAAGAAGACTTGAAATTGGGAACATCCAGAAGACTTTGAAATGGGAAAGGAGAGGTGGGTAAGATCACATTTCCCTGTATACATGTGTGAAATTCTCAAAGAATACTTTTTAAAGAGCAGGTGAGGGAAGGAGATAAGGTAACAACTCTATCCTTTCTATAAACAATGGTTGGTCCAATGACAAATCAAGACAAAATCAAACTCTGTGGTATTAAAGAGACATTTTCTATTTCTAAGTTTTTGAGAGAAAGTAATGGCATCACCACAGAGAGGGTAAAATGTCACTTGAATTTGAAAGAATGAAATTTATACTTTGTTGTCAAAGCAGTGGTCCAAGCAGTGAAGAGCTCTCCAGAAAAGACAGTTAGGATCCAGATTAGCAAGAGGAGCAAGCAAAGGCCTCACCCATGAAGGCATGCTAGACCATCAGGTGTCTCTGTTTTTTGTGGTAAAGCTCTCAGGCAAAAATCCATAAGGGGGAATGAATTTATTTTGACTTACAGTGTAGGGAAGTCAAGGTGGCAGGAATTGAAGCCATTGGCCACATCACATCCTCTTGTAATCTGGAGGTAGAGAGCAATGAATAGATGCTCAGCTTCCTTTCTCAGCTTGGACAGTCTAGTACCCCAGCCAGGGAATGCTCCCAATCACAGTAGGTGGGTATTCCCACTTCAATGAATGTAATCAAGATAATCCCCACAGCATGCCCAGAGGCCTATCTTCCAGGTGATTCTATTACCTTCCAAGTGATTAGCACTAACCTTCACACAAACTGTTCCAGGTCTTTGTTTCCTTTCTTCTCCCTGGGTATTCTAGGAATCTGTGAACCTGAAGGTAGATTCCCTCCAGGGTATGTGGCTTATGCTCAGGGCCTTCCCCTGAAAAGGTCTGCTTCCTACTATGAGAGAGGACCAGAGCCACTTGTTCATAGCTGTATCTCAGCAAGTGTTCTAGAAGGGTGACAGGTTCAGAGAAGGAATTCCTGCATTATGAGGGGGATGATTAGACTGTCTTTGGTAGTTTGCCCTAGGCTACTCAATCATCTGTCATTCAGGATTCTACTAATGACCTGCAACGTTCAAGGAAGAAAATTGTGTCACTGAGCAATCTTCCCGGTGGCAGTGAGACCTGAGCTGAATCTGCTCAGTGGCTTTGAACAAACTGAAAGCTTTAATACATTAGTGTGCTGGCATTAAGATTAAAGTAGCCTGCCAACTTTAGCAGGATTTTTAAAGTATAGAATATTCTATAATATAAAGTGTAAGGTAGAGAAACAGCTCGGTGGGTAAAGCCTTGCCACACAAACATGAAAACTTGAGCTTAGATTCCCAGAACCCATGAAAATTTAGAGGTGTAGCACCAATATGTAATTACAGTGCTCCTAATGCAGGATGAATGGGGTGTAGGGAGGATGAGAATCCCCAGAAATTCACTGGAAAGCTAGCCTGGCACACACAGTGACAAAACAATGAAGAATGTGAAAGACCCTTACCAGAATTGGTGCTTGAGAAACTTGTAACTCAGGGCAGATGGAAAATTACAAATTGCAGCTTGGGCCAAACTTGCTGATGCCTGCGGTTTTGCCCCTAGTCATGACCCACTACCTGAGAAGGAACATCTGGTCCCCAGGGCTCTCTACTGAAACTTGCAACTTGCTGATGCCTGCTTTATCTAGATTTATGGTTTTTCAGGGAATTTAGGAACAGGCGTGAACTAGGAACCAATAGAAATGCTGTTGCTATACTTGCTTGTTTCTGAAACCCTTACACCTTATAAAAGTTGTTTGAAAAGCTTGCTNAACTTGCTGATGCCTGCTTTATCTAGATTTATGGTTTTTCAGGGAATTTAGGAACAGGCGTGAACTAGGAACCAATAGAAATGCTGTTGCTATACTTGCTTGTTTCTGAAACCCTTACACCTTATAAAAGTTGTTTGAAAAGCTTGCTTGGAGTGCCCAGTCTGCCTGGCTGGACACCTGCAAGCACTTGTGTGATCTATATCAATAAAGCCTCTTGCTGATTGCATCCACCAGCCTGCTTATTGAGCTTGAGGGGGGACTCTCACTCTCTTGAAGATCCTGACCTGAGGGTCTTTCAAATGTTGACTCAAGCCATGTGGAAGGCAAAGACTGACACCCAAGATTGTTCTCAAACATACACCATGAGTGGACATATGCATATCTACACTCACACACAAACCGGCACATATAGTACACACACATATTGTAATACACATACACATAAAGGAAATATGATCCGAGTATGAAACATACCATTTTCTGAAGAATTTGCATGTTGGATAGCTAATGTTCTCCAGGAAGCATTATCACTACATAGAGGGAAAGGTGGTTTGTGACAGTCTCCATCAAGAGGTTCTGTTAAACTTTTCCTGGGCTTGGTGGTGGAGAACCAAAGTCTGTTCACCCTAGATAAGGAACTAATGACTGACAAAACGAATAGTTCTATTTATTGGGGTTACTTACAGATGTGGAGGATTCTGAAAGAGTGGCCTCACCGTAAAGTTCCACCCATGGATGATGGCCTCATGGAAGCTGCTTCACATTAATTAATTTCATTAATCTTCCACTTTCATTAATCTTCCACTTTCTATATTTTCTAGCATTTCCCAAGAGTGCTGACTATTGGCAGGAGGGAGAATGGCTGGGATCCTTTCCTAGATCCTTCTAGCCAGTATTAACAATGCAATGGATTGATCATGCCAGGCCTGAAGGAACAAAAAACATAGTAAAATCATAGGTGACTCTGATGTGGCTTCCTTGAGGAACTTAGGTTGTCCAGTCTCCCTCTGTGCTCCGGCATTCTAATCTATTCAGCAGAGGGCCTCTAGTCTACATCAGGCCATCTAACAGCAGAAGTATAATCTCTTTTATTTCACAGAATATTTTATCTGTGGCCAGTGAGATGGCTCAGAAGACATATGTGCTCAGAGGACAGAAAATAAATTGTTTTTGCCCATTTTTTTGTAGCAAGCATGCTTAGAGCTCATCAAAGAGTCACAGATAAGCAGGAGGTTATTGGCTTCTTGCCCCTAGCTTAAGACTGGCTGGAGTCTGTTTGTCTTAGACCTCCTCTGAGAGTTGGAACATTGTAGGCAGGTTGTTCTCTGGCTAAACCCACAATCAGCAAAGGGAGCAAGGCCCAGGGAATTAATTAGGTAAGGCTTTTCTCCTGCAATCAATAGGATGCAGGGTTTGAGAATGGGGCTATGCTAGAAGATTGCAGAGATTTTTAGCTCCCTAAAGTACCAGGCTATGGGGGAAAGAGAGCAGGAATTTCTTATAAGCACTGTCTTGAGGCAGACCAGCATGCCAGCCATGCTTGTCCCTCTTCTGTGCTGTGTCTCTTTTTGCAGGATGATGTAGGAAAAACTACTTTGTTTCCACTGATCTTTTCAATGTGATTATAGAAAGAGGGTCTTGTTTCCCACACTTCCAACCCTGATGACCTGAGTTCAATCCTTGAGGTCCACATGATGGAAGAAGAGAACTTTCTCCTCCAAGTTGTCCTCTGACTTCTACACATGTGCTATGGTGTGTGTGTGTGTGTGTGTGTGTGTGTGTGTGTGTGTGTGATAACCTACAAACAAATGTGTAATGCAAAATAAAATTATTTATGAAGTCAGGTTATTAAACTCATAGTACATATTGATATAATAAGATATCCTTAAAAACAGATATTGTTGTATTTATCTCTGACTACATGGCAGAAGAGTGAATTTCATTATAAGTCACATAAATAGTGACTCAAAACTCATTCTTTTTAAAGAAACTTTATTGGAGTTGGGTAGATTGCTCAGTCAGTGGCTAAAGTGTTTTCCATGCAAGTGTGAGGATTTGAGTTATGATTCCCAAATCTATGCACCAAAAATTCTTGTGTTCCTTTGGGTATGCAGAGCACAGAAACAGGAGGAATACTGGAAGCCCACAGGTTAGCATGCCATACACTGTGCCAAACAGCAAGAAGACTTGTCTCAAGCAAGGAGGAAAGTGAGGACCAGGAGGGGAGGTTGTCCTCTGATCTCCACAGGTTTGTGCCTATACACACACACACACACACACAAACACACACAGATCCTACACACATCATACACACATTATATACACATGCACATGTACACACACAGAAGAATGCACAACTATGCATACATAAGTACACAGATCTCACACACATATACCTACATGCAAAAGTTTTTGGAAAGCCATGTTAAAGTGGAAGAAACTTAATTCAACTTTTAAACCAGAGGGATAGATGTAACTTCAGAGATAACTCCCCCATTTAAAGCTGATACAACTAGAGAATGGTTAAATGATAACTATAGAAAGAGGAAGTCATCTCAGGTTTTAAGAAATTGGCCGAGTTGTAGTCCTGTATGATAGCAGGAGAGGAGATGATGATGTCCTCTCATCCTTCCTTCTTTTCTGACAGCTCATTTATCCAAGTACCTCTTTCATGTTGAGCTTTGTCAATGACCAACTTCATGTAGTTTGCTAGAAAGAGGTAAAATGCAATTTCTGATCTTTCAGGAAAATATTTTCCTGTAATGGAATGATTGAGTGCAAGGCAATACTGATAAGGTTTCTAATAACCTTCTAGAGATTAGAGAGAAAACTGAACAGAAAACATGTTATCTCTGAGTTAAATGTACATGGTTAAAACGGAAGGAGTTTGGGCATGGCAGATGCATAGAACACATTTTATGCTGTGTTCATCTATTGCTACTTATCAGGAATCAGCTAAAATTCCTCTTCATTTTTTTACAGGTTAGGTCTGTGCCTACACCTCTGTGATAGGAACCAAGTGTTTAATGTGAAGCTACAGATAACACTAGTTGATCTAGGCATCTGTTCCCCACTCATTCTACATGCTATAAAATAATGTGTAGAAAACAGAAATCTGGCTCTCTATGGTTGTCATGATAATAAATGAAAAATGTGTGTAAACCACTCAAAGTTGTTACCCAGCAGCTTCTTCAGAGCTGAAGCATTTTCCCCAGGAATGAAGTGAAGGCTCGTGAGTCTCAGACTGCAAACAACCTTCTGGCTCTGGGGAAGCCGAAACTTAGAGGATTCACTAAACCTCCCCTTTGAAGGCTCCCCAGTGCCCCCTTCACCTCTTTTCTGTCCTGAAAGATTAGAGAAGCAGTAAACTCCTGCTGGGGGCTGAGATTGGCCAGTGAACTGGTAAGAGAAGAGTCTCAGACCTGTGCAGCTGCCTCCGGATCCTGCAGAGAGCTCCAGAGTTGCCACTTTTCTGAGCGGTCACTCTGTTAGGGTGGACAGAGCCTTTGAGTGGTTGCTGTCCCTGTGAATGAGGATCAGAAGGAGGCTGACAAGTGTTAAGCAGAGAAAATCCTCTAGTTCGCCTGGGAAACTCCAGAAGGAAAATATCTGCAGAACATTCATGGACAAAACTATACATGTAGGACACTAAGAGAGAAGAGGGTCCAGTGGTGGGTGTCGCTGAAAGTCCTTTGTCCTGTGCGCACACTTCTGTGGTATAAGGGCAGTGTATGATGTGCAACTCAGCTATCTGTGCACTATCTCTGGTTGTTAACCATTACTTCTCAACCTATAGTGGGATTATATCCTGATAAGACCATTATAAACTGAGTACATTTTACCACCATAGTGCATTTACGCCCTAATATGAACACAATTTTACTCCAAAGTACATTTACACCACCAAAGTTGTAAAGTGCAGCTCACCCTTGTTCATCCAAAGTGTTGTCAGAACACTTGCATTAGCCTACTGCTGAACAGAATCATCTGGTACACACCTTATTTTATCATAAAATGTTTCCATTCTCATGGGATTTATGTAATGCTGTATTGAAAATGGGGGTCAGAATGATATATGAGTCCATTTTCACATCATGATAAAATTGAAAAACCTTTAACATTTTTTGTGTGTATGTGTGTGTACCTGAATGAGTTTGTGGATATCCAGTGTGTACTTGGTCCCAATGGAGATCAGAAGAGTACATTAAATCCTCTGGAACTGGAGAACAGAATGCTTGTGAGCCACCACATGGATTCTGGGATCTAAGCCCAGATCCTTTATGAGAGCAGGAAGTACTCTTAACTACCGAGCCATCTCTGACTCCAAGTTGAAAATCTGTAAGTCAAACCCTGGAGTTATTCCTAAGAGGGTTGTTGGGCAGGTTTGGAGAATGCTCAGTAGATAGCAATCACCATACAAGCATGAGGACTGGGTTTGGATTCATAGCCCCCACAAAAAGGCTAGGCAGGCATGATAGCATCCTGTAATCCCCTACATAGTAGGTAGAGCCAGGGGTTTACCTGCTAACCTAGACTAGCTGAATTGGTAAACTTTGGGTTCAGCAAGAGAACCTGACTTTGTAAATAAAGTGTATAACAATCCAAGAGGACATTCAGTGTCAGTCTCTGGCCTTCACTTGCATATGCACACATATGCACCTATCACAGCACAGATATGCACCCACACACATGTGTGCTTATATTCAAACATATGTACACACCATGCATAAACACAGATACAAACTAAGAAAGTAAAAGAGAAAGGGGGATGATTTGGCTAATGAAACTTAAGACTTGTTGGTATGGGAGAATTGTCTGTATTCT
>LOJH01015184.1:0-23616 GCA_001685095.1 Ellobius talpinus | reverse complement strand
CATTAGCATTTTACATTGAATCCCACCCTGTCAATCACAGCTGTGTGAGTTAGCCTCTGTCTGCCTGTATCCCCACTTGCACAAAGAAGGTGATGCTGGGTCTTATCTCATAGGACTGTAAGAGATCAGACTGATCAAGGCTCTAAATTTTGCAGCACATGATATAACATGGTGATCTCTGCATGTTTGTTCAGCCAGATTTTGTTAGAGCCAAATATGGGTTCTTGCTCAGAGATAATAGTGTTGGAGTCTTCCTTTAAAGCCGTCTGAGGATCTGACATGTAGCTCAGCAGTGGAATGCTTGTCCCATGCATGCAGCTCCAGAGTCAATACTGCATTCCTTAATAGACAAATAACCAAACAAACGAGGAAACTGACAAACATTTGAAGAGCAGTTCACATACAGAATTCCCTCCATTTAATATAATTCACTACTGCCTGTAATTGTGTTATAGTTAGACAACAATATTTAATATGATCCTAAGCCCTCTGGTGCCATTTGCCTTTGTAGAGGAGTAGCAAACACTTGGATCTGGTGTAGAGAAATAATCCACTGATACCCACCATAGTACACTGGATAATACAGTCTATATAAAATTACAATATTAATTTTTAAGACCTTTTGAGGGGCAGGTCTGTCATAGGACATAATACAGAGAGGTCAGGGAACAACTTGGGAAATCAATTCTCTTTTCTACTATGTGGGTTCTAGGCAAAGCCAGGTTGTCAGGCTATGCCATCTTGCCAGTTCCCTATTATTAAGTCTGAAATTCCATAATTACTGTGATATGTACTCTATACACAAAACAAGTTACTAAAATAATTCACTTTTAGTGAACTTTCAATCCAATTTGTTAAAAAAGCAGTGATGAAGTAGACAACATTCAGTATGACTTAGAAGAAGAAACAGTAGCCACTGAATCATCTAGCTTTGGCTATTTACAGATTTAGACAGGATTCATTGATATTCCAGTCCCCGAGATAGCAACTTTGGGATTTTATTTTCTATGGTAGATTTTTGGTTCTTTAGAATTTAGTTTGCATTCTTATCTGAATGGAACCTCAATTACTACCGCCTCTACTCCCAGAGACATCACTGCACACCCTGGAATCAGGAGGCAGTTCTCCATCAAGCTCAACATTTTCATTTTTAGGTTCGTGTTCATGGGCCTTGACAGTGGACAGAGCTGTGTTCAGTGGTTGGCGCTGTTCTGTTTTGTTTGTGACACTGACTGTCACTATGCTGCCTAAGATGCCCCTGATATCATGGTATCAAAGATTCTCCTGCCCCAGCCTCCCGACTGCTGTGACTAAAGGTAGGCACCACTGTGCCTGGTTTCCTGCTCTATTTGTAAGTTATTTGAACCTGTCAGCTAATTCTTATATTCAGCCTTTTTTTCTTCAAAAATAACTGTGACTTACAAATGTCTTTTCCTATTACTTATAATTTATTTAACTAAGTCACCATGAATCTAATCATCTTTTTATATTGCTGTTTAGGTGGCAACTTCAAATGGTTAAGAATCATTCAGCTATCTTCTACAAAGGAAAAAGTAAACAGTTTTCTAAAACATCAAGAAGATAAACTGATACCAACAGGAAGGACTTCCTCTGGAGTCCACGGGAGCAGCTGTAGGGTCTGTAGTTTTGGCGGCCAAGTACGTACAGTTTGTTGTGCCCGACCCAGGACTTTCTCAGTCACGGTCACTTTCACAGACTGGATGGACATACTCTGCACAGGCACAAAGGATCTCAGGCATTCATATGAAATGAGAAAACTTCAGAAAGGAGAGAGCACAAAGTTCCCTTCTGTTTATGCGAATCACCCTGCCAACTCTTGGGGTGGATTCACCACACATTCATTCTCTCATTCGACAAAGAATTACCAAATGTCAGTAGGTGAAAAGTAAGCTCAGGCAGTTTTTCTTTTATCTCCATGGTGAGTACTTGTTCTCACTTAATCCCCAAAGCAACATCAGACAACTAAGTTGTGAGTGAAATAATGACCAGACCAACCGCAAATCCTGCTCCTTCCCCAGTGCGACTGTGACAGTGGTCAAAGGCAGGTGTTTTGGTTTCTTCTCTGTTGCCACTGTAAGCTATCCTTGACAGGAAAGCAATCTAGGGGACAATGAGTTTATTCTGCCGATAATGCCAGGCCGCTGCCCACTATTGTGGGGAAGTTGAATCAGGAACGTGAAGCATCTAGTCGTATTGCATCCATAGTGAAGAACAATGAATGGATGCAGGCTCTGTGCTCAGCTAGACTCTCATATAAAGGCTAAGGACCAGACTGATGGAATGGTGCTGCCCACAGTGGTTTGTGTCCTCCTACATTAATTAAGACAATCAGGACAGTCCACTACAGACATACCCATAGGCCAACCTGGTCTAGATAGTCCCTCATTGAGTCTCTGTTCCCACCTAATTCTAGGTTCTAACCAGTTGATCATTTAGCATTAATCACCTCAGAACTCATTATAGTCCTATCATTGTTCTTCATGGGTCTCTTAACAGCTTGTGATGGCTGGGTTTTGTCAACTTGACATAAACCTAGACACGCCCGGGAAGAAGGAATCATAATTAAGAATATGCTTCTATAAGGCTGGCTGGTCTCTAGGCAAATTTATGGGGTACTGTCGTGATTAATGACTAATGTAGGAAGGCTGACCTCAATGTGGGCCGGTGGTCCCTCGTGCTATAAGAAAGCTGAGCAAGCTATGGGAAGCAAGGAGCAAACATGGTTCCTCATGGCCTCACCTTCATCTCCTGCTTCCAAGTTCCTGCCTTGAGTTTCTGCTCTGACTTCCCTTGATGGTGGACTACAACTGAGGGCTGAAATGAACCCTTTCATTTCCAAGCTGATTTTTGGGCATGCTCTTTACCACAACAATAGAAAAGCAAACTAAGACATAGCCTACCTTTAGCAAGGATTACTTATAGTAGAATGGCTCAGGGAATTGAAATTTTTTTTGGTGAAACATATAAACTTTGATAGCTGAAAATACCCAATAAATAGACCCCAAGGTCTGTGGGCAGCTGGATCATCTGTCCCCGTCACTTAAATATGCACGTCAGAATTTTGTGACGGCCGATGGAAATGCTGTACTCACTGTCTTCAGCACTTGTGTTTACTCTATAAATAAACTCTCAGTATTAATAAATAGGGATTGCGGATCCTTAGACACTGTTCCAGAAGAGCCTTGAGTTAGAGCAAGCAAAACAGAAAAATTCATGAGCAGGCAACAGCTGTTAAAGGTAATTACAATATTGGATCTTGATTGCAAAACCACAAAAGAAATGGAGCTTTACAAGATCCCCGATGACGAACGCTGATGGTGGTCGGGTCCGGGAAGTAAAATGGAGACAGACAATTTCTCCCCGTGGCCAACAACTTTTGAGTCTTCAATTATAAATTATGTTCCAACAGATAAAGCAGAGAGGAAATTAATTTCTGCGATGAGATCTACTTTATAAGAGAGCTTCTTCAAAGAACTCTTTTATTTCAGTTTGGGGTGGGTGTAACTATTGATACTGTTTTACTAACTCTGTTTCCTTCTATGAACTTCAACTTCCCATAATTCCTCAGAGGCACACTAAGATGTTTATGGCAAATTTCAGAGGATGGATGAGGAACTCAATCGCTGAGAAAATATTTTGAGGAGAATTCCCTACGATGATGGAATTCTACTTAGACAATGCCCAATATAGTGGTTTCCGGTTTAGCCACCCAAGGTATTGGAGCATAGGAAGCTAACTTTAGCTTAATGTAATTTGTGTGTGTTCCCAGGGTGTGAGTGCATGTGCGCGTGCATGCACGTAGACCCCCCCCCAATCCTCAGGTGGCATTCCTCCAGCTACCATCCACCTTTCTGAGACTAGGTCTCTTTACTGGCCCACACCATGGTGATTAACTCACTATGTTGACTGGTCAGTGAGTTCTAGGTTCTTCCCTATTTTTAATCTTCCTCATGCTGGAATTACAAACGTGTCCCACAACCATTTTTATTTTTATGGGGGTTCTGAGGACAGTTCCCCATGCTTGCAAACAAGTACTTTATACCCTGAACCATCTCCCCAGTGTTTATTGTAACATTTTCAAGTAGGAAATTAAATAGTCCTTCACAGACAGAGGCTCTGGTACTGGACAGCACCATATCAATGATCAAAAAGTTCACGGTCACCTTCAATCCCAGTCAACCAGACCAACCAACTCGTGAGTCAACTTTCACAAAATGTATATGTCCCTGTGAAACCAGCCCTCAGTCTTCAACAGCACAGGCCAGAAAAGCTCTGAGCAGAGTTCATGGGATCCAGCTGAGTAAATGTGTATTAACAGGAGCAGAGGGGTGGGAAGAGCAAAAGGTCAACCCTTTAGCGTCCCGGGCCAAGTCCTGTACTCCCTGCCATGTGGCATTTCCGTCACTGTTGGCTTCAAAATGAAACAGATGGCTTGACTTTCCAGGACTTTGCATGCTGGGGAGGTACCTAAGAGCAGAGCTCAGAGAGAGCTGTCAGAGAGTAGCCCTGTGGAGACACTGGGGTGCAATCCAGGAAGTGAGGTGAGAGGAGCGATGCTGCACACACAGCACCAGGTTGCTCAAATCCCAGACGCAATTTGTGTTAATAGTGAGCTTGAAGTAAAGATGTGTGCTTCAGCATTTCAGGAAATGTCTGTGCTTCTAGCAGAATGTACGGGGAATAAAGATGCTCCCCAAAGCCATCATTTCTCAACTCTATGCCATGGTTCCACTCAGCTTATTGGAGAATATGTTCTGGGCCCTCTGTGGGTGTGTAGCTATGCATGTGCAGGTGTGTGTGTGTGTGTGTGTGTGTGTGTGTGTGTACATGTGCACTTGGGTGTAGAGGCCAGCCTGAAGTTTTGTTCCTCAGGACACTGTTCTCGTTTTTTAGAGACAGGGTCTCTCATTTTTACCCGGGACTCACCAATTTGGCTTAACTGGATATGCAAAGCTTCAGCTATCTCCGCCTCTCCCCCTGAAATTCGAAGCACTTATCACCACACCTGGCTTTTTAAATGTAGATTCTGGGGATTAAACTCAAGTCCTTATGCTGGCAATACAAGCGCTTAAATGTGTCTGTGGCATCTCTCCAGCCCAGGCGACACTGTCTGATCTTCCTTTCACCTGTGAACTCGTCTCCGTGGAGCTGTTCTTCATAAGAATGCAACTTCCAGAAGTTGAGGATTTGAGAGACACTCCATTTTAATGACACCACCTGAGATAGCGAGGTATTGGGATTTTGGTGCAATGGTGCAATATGCCTTACCCCTGGGAAGGCTGGCCAGCTTTGAATGCAAGCAAGTTCCTGTCGAGAGCAAGTCGGCAGCAAAGGCCATTTTCCACATGAACACATACCTGGAGAAGCACATCAGAAGCTGGTCTGACGCGCTGCTGGAACAAGATGCTGAGCGCCCGGTTCTGTTGTTCCAAGTCAAACACTCTGGTCTTCAACTTTACACACTCCTCCCTCAGGTCCTATGACAAACAGTAAAGAGGGAAAGGCTGTTTGATTGACAGATGTCTTTGCATATCACAGCCATATTTCATATGATACCTCAGACATATTAGGGGGGAAAATACCATTCTGTTCTTCAGAGCACCCAGAAAAATAAGTCACGAAAAACATTTTCTTCCACAGACTATTGTCTGATGGAATTGCTAGGTTCAGGGAAGCCCGATTGTACAAAAATAAATAAATAAAGCACCTTGAAATCAGAAATGCATTAATGCAGGCCGCTATTTTTGAAGGCAGTAAATCTTAGTAATATAAAGTCAATTTACGTTTCTACCCATGTATTATGTTTTTTCGCTGTCTTCATAAAAGCAATCATAAAGCACAAACCACAAAGACAACAATATTTTTACAAAAAATAAAGAACTGATGAACTAAAGGAACTAGCACATTAGATGGAACCTTCTGGTGTCATTTAGGGAAATGAGTAGAGAATCTCAGCATTGTGACTCATGAAGTCATTGATGCATTTAGTGGGAAGTAGTAACTTTGAATGGAGGGGTGTATGCAGCAGTATATACATATGCAGATATACGAGCACATGTGTGAGCATGTGTGTGAAGGAATGACAACCTTGGATGGTGTTCCTTAGGTGCCATCCACTTCAATTATGTATTTGTGTGTTTGTGTCCATGTGTGGCTGTGTGAGCATGTATGTGTGTGGAAGACCAAACAGGACACAAGGTGTCCTGCTCTATAACTATTTACCTTACTCCTTTGAGATAAGGTATCTCACAGAATGTCATACCTTATCTCACGATGTATGCATGGAGGTGAGATAGATGTGTATGTATGTAATGAGTATGTGTGGATGCATGCATGCTACAGTATGTATGGACAACAGAGGACAACCTGGGTTGTTGGTCCTCACTTTCCACTTTCTTTGAGGCAGGATTTCATTGCTTGCTGCTGACCCTAACTGGCCTTGTTGCTTCTGGGAGTTCTCTTCTCCGAACCATCCATCTTCTTGTTCAGCTTTACATGGGTTCTGGGCATGTGAACATATCTGCACACACTTGAGAAGGAAGCCCTTCACCCCATCTCTCCAGCCCTAACCTTCTCATGTTGTGATACGAGTTTGTCAGTGTTTACAACCACCTTGGGACACAGGCAACTGACTCAGATTGGAAATACTGGGCTGACATGATAGCTATGGGAAGCCTGTCCTGTATCAACCTGCTTTGCACACAAGAGCTCTAGGATGGCTGTGGCTGAGTGTGAGCATGCTCTACCATGCTCTGCAGCACTGACTCTATGAAAGGGCGTGGGGCAAAGAAATCTTTCAGAGTATGGCTCCCTGCACAGTACATACTCTTTTCATCTTTTCTAGTTAAATGTGTGAAGCCCATGCACAGAATTTAGCTGGTCCATGTCCGCAGATGCACGCTTGGAATGTGGGCTATAGGAAGACAATGCAGAGGCCAGAAGCAGAAGCGTGTGTTCTATCCGTGGGCGCGCCACCATTTTTTAAAGCAGTGAACCTCTGCTTATCGCCTATGCTAATTTCTGTTGTCAGCATGCACATAACACTCTGCTCCCAACACTAATTGTTTTCACTACTACTAATTAAGTAATTAATAAAACCTGACTGTGGGGTAGATAAATATTAATAGTGCCCATTGGCTGGGAAAACACATGCATTCTGACTTGCAGTAGGTAAAAGGAAATGCAAACAGAGAGGCGTGGGTTTGTAAGGAAAAATGGGGCGTGAGACCACAGCAGTGAAACCGCCCAGTAGCACAAGGGCAAACCCAGGCAGTTCTTCAGGTGGCAAGAGAACAGAAACGAAGATGTCTTCTGCTGAGTTTATTTTCTTTTCATTGATTTTAGGAGGGGTGTGTGTACAGTGTATGTGTGTGGGTTAGAGGAAAATTCATGGGAGTCGATTCTCTCCTCCCACCAAGAGGATCCTGGGAACTAAACTCAGGTTGGCAGGCTTGGCAGGGAGTGTCCTTATCCAGGGAGCCACCTCTCCAACCTTTACAAGAGAGTTTTTATACAAACTTCTGAATTTCAATAGCCACTTTTATTATTCAAGAAACAGTCGAGGTTAATTAGTAGGAACAGAGTCGTGAAGCCTGGGGACAGTTTGATTGATAACCATTGGCTTGTCCAGCCCAGCACGTGGTAAGGAGAAGGAGATGCAGGACAAGATATCAGTCCAATGGTCACTGACAGCAACTGAGCTGCTCTGGATGTTTGTGATAAGAAAGAGCTGCCTGTGTGGTCTTTAATATTTTTATAATGCTCACAGAACCTGTGGGTGGCTGCTATGTTAGTTACTTAAATTACTGGAAAATATACCTGACAAGAGGCATCTTAGGGAAATCAGAATGTATTCTGGCTCACAGTTTGAGGGTGGAGAAGGCATGGGGACGGGGGATGAGGCAGCGGGTCACACTGCATGTACAGGCAGGAAACCGAGAGACGAATACTGGTGTTCAACTAACTTGTTCCATTTCATTCAGTCTAGGATCCCAGACCATGGAATGCTGCTGTCCACATTTAGATTATAACTCCTCTCTTCAATTAAATCAACGTAAAAACTCCCTCAGAGTTGCCCAGAGGTTTGCATAGTAGGTGATTCAAGACTGAACATCACAGCCATTGATGTCCTCTTCTGTTACCTCCAAGCTTAATAGAACACACGTGTGCCCATGTGCGCACACAGAAAGACAACACGAGGGAACTGAGACAGCAAAACAACCTTCCTTGACTGCTTCTGGGCTGTCTGGGCAGAAGGTGGCAGCTGTCTGTCTGCTTGCTCTGTGCTCAGGATTGGAAGCCAATTGACATAAAGGACTAGGTGATATATTAGTATCTTAGCTGGGTAGCAGAGCAGCTGTTTAGACTCTGTCGGTTACAGAGCACTGACACCAAGACTGAGAACAGCTCCCTGGCAAAGCTGTTGGAGAGAAATGGCTCTACATTATTCACATGCCAGAACCTGGTATTGTCAGTAGTGGCAAAGGCTGGACCATCTATCTCCTCTCGGTTTCCTTAAGTCAGACTTAAGGGTGTACTCTGCTCAAAACAGATGCGTGTTTCTTCAGATAGAAAATGGAAAAGGGGACAAGGAAATGGCTCATTTAGTAAAGTATTTGCCATGCAACCAGAAGGACCCAACTATCATCTCCAGTACCCATGTAAAAAGGAGAAGCATTGTGGCAAGAGCCTGTGACCCCAGCATTGTAAAAGTGGAGGCAAGCAGATTACTGGGGCCCTCTGGGCAGCCAGCCTAGCCGGTGAGATACCCTCCCTCAACAAAAACAAGATATGAGAGAGGAGAGAGAAACTGAATTATGCAAAAAGAGGTTTTGGTTTCCACATTTGTAAACTGAGGCACCACATCTGTAAATTTGAGTTTTCAATAGCTCAGATGTGTCACTTGCTCCTTGGGTCAGGCCCACCAAGCTTGTTTAGTCATGGCACTCCTTGAGGGCTTTCATTTCCTTCTCAGCTAAGGTTTCCAGAGATTCTATACAGAGAAATGTCCTTCCGTGGAAAGGCTGGCCACACCCCAGATTAACGAGCCGTTTTAACATCAGGCACCTAAAAGGCCAGGCAGGTAGTATGAATGTGTGCCTGAGTCAGGGTAAGAGGAAACAATGAGTTCTCTGAGGCTAATGGAACAATCATGCTTCAACACAAAGCCCTGATGTTAAGCCACTGTGAGTTGTGTTTGTGTGCTCATGTGTCCATGTGTGGAGAGCAGAGGAAAGCTGGGGGTGTCATTCCTCGGCTGTGTTCCACATTTTAGTCTGAGAGAGGATCTCTTGATGGCCTGGATTCGCCAAGTACGTTAGGATGGCTGACCTAGCAGCCCCAGGGATCCACCCATCTCCAGCTCTCTCATCTCCAGTGCTGGGATTGCAAGTGTAGGCCACTGCACTTGGCTTTTTACATGGGTTTTGGGAATAAAATTCAGGTCTTCATGCTTGTAGAGACACACACTGATCCATCTCCCGAGGACCAGATTAAGCCTTCCTTAATCCACGGGATGGTGAACAGTTTATGCAATTACAGTAAATGGAGCTATTATAAAACTAGTTGACAGCTAGTTATGAAATAAGGTTCAAAGTAAGATCCATTCTGAGACACCTTGCTTCCTAATTTATAGTGTGGCTCAGCATATAGCAGGCCCTGAATGCTTTTGCAAGGGAACACAACATTTCTAGATTTTTCTTAATGTTCACAGGCTATCTTGACCTTTTGTTTCATTCTCTGAGATTATAATTAGCTGTTGTGGTTTTATTTCTGTTGCTGTGATAAAATATTCTGATCCAAGGCTACTTAGAGGAGACAAGGGTTTATTTGGCTTACAATGCCAGATTCCAGTGCATTATTGTGGGGAAGGAGCTTGAGACAGCTGGTCACATCATGTCTACAGTCAAAAGCAGGGAGAGATGATGCATCCAGCCCACCTGCCTGCTGCTACTGATAACTAAATGACCTTCCCCCACTCTTACACATCTTAGGGCTCAACCTAGGGGAATGGGCTGTCCACAATATGCTGGATCCTCCTACACCAATCAATAACTAAAACAATGCCCCCCACATGCCTACTGACCCTAATCTAGATAATTCTCCTCCCAGGTTTGGCCATGCTGACAGATGAAACCAACTAACACAAGCAGCCTCTGGGTTTCAGCGTCTGTGGTGGCTTTCATCACATATCTTTCATTCCTACAGATATACGTGGAAGGAGCCAGTAAGTCCCTGAATGTTGAATGCTAACAAGTGGGCACAATGGTGTAGGGTAAGACCTTATATAGCCTCTGTCACTTTGTAGCAATTCCAATTGTGGACAAAGTGTTTTCCTATTCTTACACATGGTTGCACACTGAACAAAATTTAAAAAGGACTTAAAACGTGGATTTTAAATATTGAATATATGTGGATGCTTGTAAAGGTACCCAGGGCCTTTTTAGTAACCGGATCTACAGAGGCCATTGCGGCAGAAGGGGACACAGATGGTCAAATGGTACCTCCCTGACAACGAAATATGTGGGAGCGTGAGGCTCTTTCAAGCCACAAAATTGTGTATTTTGTATTTGTCATTCTATATGAATTACCCGCAAACTGGAATATATCATATGCCAGCTTCCTTCTACGCCGTGGAAGAAAAGCACCATGCAAGTGTCTGGATTCTCTACAAGCACAAAGGTAAGCCAAGATTGTCTATAGGGAGCAAAATTAACTCCAGGAAAAATTTGATTTCTTCCAACTTTGGTATTAATGGAAATATATTGTTGGAGAAGCTTGAAGAGTTATACAGTCAGTAATGTGATTGACTTACTGATGATAAAATGTACATAGTGGTTACTGACATTATTTGCACTATGATTTGGCAGTACAAATGTCAGTGGGAAGTGCTAATATAGTCACTTTCATGCTCCTGAGTGAGGAGAACATGTTCTGTGCATGTGTGCAAGTTCATGTGTGTGCAGATACATGTGTGTCTACAGGTAGGTGCACATATATATGAGTATGGGGGGACACCTCTGGTGCCATTCTTCGGGTGCTGTACCTTTTTTCCATACTTTGAGACTGGATCTCACTGAAATCTGGACCTTGCTGTTTAAGCTATGCTGACTAGTCAGTAAGGCCCAGGGACCAGTTTTGTCTCTGCTTCCCCAGCTTGCTGTGTGTCAAAATGCCCAGCTTTTATATGTGGATTCTGGGAATTGAACCCAGGTTCTCTTTTCACATTTGTGCAAGAAGACAACCACTTTACCAAGGGAGGCTCTTCAGAGAAACTGAGTTCTTGATCAGTAGAGTATGTGAACATGTGGCAGAAAATAGGAACAAAATCCTTGGCTTCCAGTCCATATTGTTGGTCTGGGCCATTCTTGCCCCGTGGAAAAATGATGGTTTGGGATAGACTTCAAAAGACCAGAAACCATGGGAGAGAGGCTTTTGTGTGTCAAAAGAGATGACACATCCTAAAACTGAATCACTCAGGGCTGTAGAGATGGCTTATCAGTTAAGAGCCTGTGCTCTTCCAGGGGACTGCATTTCAGTTCCCAGCACCCATGTTGGTCAGCTCACAACTCTTCTGTAACTCTAGCTCTAAGAGATTCACTATCTACTTCTGGACTCTGAGAACACTGCACTTACACACACACACACACACACACTCATTCACACACACAACACACAAGCATAACTTAAAAATGTGAAAAATAAAAACATCATTCACCTATAACATCATGCAAGGGTATGTGTATGTGTGTGTTTGAGAGAGCGAGAGACAAAAAGGAGAGAGAAATCACCGTCAATTTTTGTCATATAACCTGTGCCAAGTACATCTGCCTTCGGAATTAATTTTTCTCATTTGCATGTGAGTTGCATTTATTTCCAATTTTTTTTGAGATGTCTCATATAGCTGAAGCTGGACTCAAGCCTCAAGAATGTCCTTAAACTTATGATGTTCTTGCCCCCTCTCCTGCATACTGGGATTACAAATCCTGTGCCAGGGAGTCAGGTTTATGTGTTGCTGGGGATACGAAGCAGTGTACACTAGGTTAGCACTCCACCACTGAGCTATAGCCACAGACCTGTTATGCTCATTATTGAAGAAAATTCTTTGTCTTTTTGAAGCAATTTTAGAGTCCTATAAGAACCAGGAGGCACGTATTTGGCAGAATGTGACCCTGTGGACTCCCAGAAACCCCAGCATGACTTCCTGCTCAGTGAAATCCCTGGTGCACACCATCCATGGGTAGCTCGTCTCTGGGTGCCTGGCAACCCACCTGCACTACAGTGGAGGGATGTGTTTACCACCTATTACTTGGATTTATGCAGCTAGTTTTTGGTGGCTGACCTAAAGGACCCTGCTTTCCTCTGTACTGTACCAGGTCCCTGAGGCACCATTAAAGAGACAAGACGAAGTGTTTCAAGAGCTATGCACAGGGCTGCAAAGGCTTCCCTTCCCCCTTTTGCTGTGCAGTAAAGTGAACACAAGAGTTTTCAACAAGTAGGAAACAGCTGAGAAATCAAACAGTTCGAAAGAGAAAGGTATCTAGGCACACTGTGGGAGGAATCTGCATTTATTCACCATCTGGTTCTCACCTTCTTCCATACTCAAGGACAGCCAGTTGTCCTTGACACCTACCTACAGCAAAGACCTATTTACCGATTTTCATAGGTGTTGTTCTGTGTAAAGTCCTTTCAAGGAGATGAGTTATGACTTATGGAAGCTTCTAGATGTCATCGTACAAGACAGCTAAGGGCAAGTGGGATGGCTAATGGGTAACTGTCAAGCTGGTACCCAAAATGTAGAAGGAGAGAACCTCTGACTTGCATATTCATGCCGTAGTGTGCACAAACCCACACATGTAGACAGACCATAAGTAAATACAAGTAAAGGTTGTGTTTTCTCTTTAAACAGTTGGTAGACATGCTTTACCCTCTACAAACGATTCATTCCTCCTCTTCTGATGGCTGGAATGTGACTACAATGGCTGGAGCTAGAGTAGCTACTTTGGACCATTCATCACACATGGGAGAGTGGGGCTCCATCTCATGGGAAAATGAGAGAAGTCAGAAAATGTCAGCCCTGCATTGACTACTTGGAAACTTGTTTATGAGAAAGAAACAGCCTTTTAGCTTACATCACTATTTTACAAATCTGTTCCTTACAAGAGAACCCAACTCTGAGTAGTGTACTTGAATGTCTTTATTTACACAATGCTGATATCAAATATGAAATAGTTAAAAATTACTTGCTAAAGAAGTAACAGATGTCTAGCAAAAATGCCATCACGGTTTGTATGTGGTACAAATCTGAATACTATTTAAGAATATCTGTGAGAAGGGCAGACATCTGGCAAATTTCTTGTGTATTAAAGACAAGGTGGCACAATGACTTTGTTCTTCCTAGTCGTATCTTCCTGGACATGCGTGGAAGCTGGCAATTCTTTCAGGAAAGTTTATATTTTGCAGAAATTGTTAGAATAAACAAAATCTGAGAGTCAGTGAGAGATGGCTAAAGTGGGAATTGTTGAACGAAATGTACCAAATCTGTCAAATCTGGGCAACTGTGTATTTACTTCCTCTGGCTGTGATGGGTAATACTGACTGTCCACTTGACAGGATCTAGGATCACCTATGAGACCTGCCTCTAGACAAGTCTGTGAGAGGGTTTCTAGCCTGGGTATACCGAGGAAACCGTTCCCTGGGCAGAGGCCCTGGGCTGAACCTGAAGGAGAACACGAACTGAGCACCATCACATCCCTCTGCTTCCTGACTGCATGAGATGAGAGTGGCTGCTCATGCTCCTGCTGCTATGATTTCTGCACCATGGCGGGCTGAACACTTAAACTGGAAGCCACAACAAACACTCTTTCCTCAAGCTTCTTGGATCAAATATCCTGTCACAACATGATAAAAGTAACTAACCAACCGTCCCAAGGTCAATGCGTACTCAGGCAGAGAGATGATCAGAGCTTTTATGTCGATTTTGTACTGATCCCAAATGACTCCCAAGGAACTTATCCCCACCCTTCTATCTTAGATCCCCTCTACGATCTTGAGGTGTTATCTACATGCCCATTACACAGAAAAAGGATTCAAGGCTTCAAGGAGTTAGAACACTTTTCTAAACTCAAAGACCTTCTGTTGAGGCTTAGGCCCTGTGGTGGTTTGAAAGAAAAAGGCCCCCTGAAGGGTGGGGCACTATAAGGAGATGTGGCTGTGTTGGAGTAGGTGTGGCCTCATAGGAGGAAGTATGTCACTGTGGAGGCAGGCTTTGAGGTCTTATATATACTCAAGTCATGCCCAGTATCTCTGACCTCTTCCTGTTGCCTGGGAGTCAAGATGCAGAACTCTCAGCTCCTTCTCCAGCACCATGTCTGCCTGCACGCTGCCATACTTCCCACCATAATGATAATGGACTAAACCTCTGATCTGTAAGCCAGCTACCACAAATGTTTTCCTTTATAAGATTTGCCATGGTCATGGTGTCTCTTCACAGCAAAAGAAACCCTAACTAAGACAGGCCTCTTTCAATGTTGCCCCTAAGAAGACCTTCAGATCTTAGGAACTGGAATGACCCACCAACTTCTTTAGTTTGCTTCAAAACATAAAGCTAAGAGTCTGCTATTCCTTTGGGGGCCTGGAAATCTTTCACTTTCAAAAGGTTTCGTGTTAATCAGTTTAACAGTCAACTTGACCCAACCTAGAGTCACCTGGGAATAAAGTCTTAATGATGAACTGTTTAGATTAGAGTGGTCTGTGGGCATATCTATGGGGAGTTTCCTTGACTTCTAAGTGATATGGGAAGTTCCAGTCCACTCTGGGCAGCACCATTCCCTAGACAGGGACCCAGAAGTAGAGGAGAAGACAAAGCTAGCCAAGAACAAGGAGGAAAGGGGCCTTGCTTTTACTTCCTCTGCCCTTGACGGTGGGTACAAAACTGTCAGTTTCTGTCTTGACTTCTTTGATTTTTTTCTCAGACGATATGTCATAGCAACAGAACTGAAACAAGGACAGCTTCCTCCTAATTTCCCAAGAGATTAAATTATATGAATACATTAGCTTTTTGTTGATATTACTTCTCATGCAATGCACACATTTGCAGCTCCAACCTAAGTAAACAGATAGAAAAGTACGACCACATCTTGGCAGTCTTAGGAACACTCCATATTGAAGTAAAAGGCAGAGGGCAGCTTACCTTTTGAGTGAGTAGAGCGCGGACGACTTGGTTGGCTACCTACAACGAGAGGAAGAAAGTTGGTGTCGGTGATAACGGACTTTCTACGAACGCAGGCTCATTTGTCAACAAATTTCCCACAGCTTCCAGTCTGTAATGAGCCCCTTGTACCCCTCTTCTCTCCACCCATGAAAGAGCTCTCTTTTCAGAACAAGTATGTCCTTCTGGGTAATATTTTGCTCTATCCAAAGGTGACCTTGTGGCTAATTAAGATGGTTCAGCTGGGAAGGCAATTCACACCTTGACTTTCACATTTCCATATTTGGGGAAATAAACTCCTTTCATATGTAAACTACTCCATGAAAGCTAAACCGCAAAGCTGTGAGAGACACCATCCTAATGATCTGCACTGTTCCCTGTCTCATTGGTTTATCGTCTCCTTTGGCTTTCCTTCCACTCCTTCCCTGTCTTACTGTTCCTCTGTCTAAAATTAATGGCAACACAGAAAGGCAGACAGATGAGAACGGGGCAGTCCATTTCCTGCGTGGCCCATGTCCCTCCTCTGTCTTCCCCTACATTCTCCTTTCGTGTTTGCCTCTTGTAACAGAATCTGGTGGTTGCGAACCTATTCCACAGCAGAAGGATTCCCCGCTTTGACTCTGGGGCCTGGGTACATCCTAGCTCTTTTATTTCCATAGGACAAAGTTCCAGCCAACAATATATAAGGAGACTATTTTTCTTGTGTGTAGTAGAGTCTCTAAGAAGAAGGGAGCCTGGATCACTGTTCCTTTCTTCTGTGTGGGGTCTGAAAGTGATGGCTGATAGAACCCAACTATACGGCCCATGGGGATATCTTCAAAGACCAAACAATAAAGCAATAAAGTCACCTGCGCATATGCTATGATGAGATTATGGAGTCAGTCTTGGTATCCATCAAATGAACAAAGAAAATGTAATATAGCTATACAATGGAAAATTATTTAGCCATGAGGAATAAAATATTGTTGGTAGTAAAAACTAGATATAAGTGGAATCATCATGTTAAAAAAATAATTCAAACTCAGAAAAAATAGAAAATAGCATGTTTTCTCTCATGTGTAGAATCTATATTTTTAAGAAAGACATGAAACTGCACAGAAAGCTATTCACGAAGAGAAAGAGAACCAATAGGATGGAGGAAGGGAGACAAGACAGAGCAGCAGTGAGATAGATATGGTCAAAATGTGTTCTGTACATAGATGCAAATGTCAGTCATAACAACACCTACCACTTTGTATTCTCCATATATCCCAATTTAAAAAGTGACTGACAACAAGCACCACATATTAAGTCCATTTAGGCAGAGAAATCACAGAGTCAGTCTTGCCAAGGGTTCCATTGTCTACTGCTGAACTTCCATTGAACCTGTGCACTATTGAGTTTCTTGCAACATACAGCAACCATAATTCTCAGTATTGTATTATTACTGTTTGAGGCAAGGTGCCTGATCTTGAACTCCCTATGTAGCCAAGAACGACCTTTAACTTCTAATGCTTCTGCCTCCAACTCCCAAGTGCCTGCCACACCACACCTGGCTTATGTCATGCTGGGATGGAACCCAGGGCTTTGTGCATGCTAGGCAAGTACTTTATCAATGGAGCCCTAGCCTGAGTAATCACTAATATCTTAACAGAATTTCAGTTTTCTTCAAGCAACTTAGGACCCCAGGGAAAACTGGATTCCTCTTCAGACAAAGACATGAATCATAATGAAGCTAAGCCAACTTTGACATTCTGGTCCCTTTCAGTGCCAACTAGAGGGAGAGGCATGCAATCTTAGTCAGACTAAAAACCACACGGAAACTTAGCAGTGTTTCTCTGAGTTTTCAAGGCTTCAACAGGCCCTCCATATAGTTTGTCACTATTTTCCAATAACAATGGATGTTAAGATCATGTTTACACTGCAGAGTTAAAAACACAGTAAGGATGTCTGTTGCTAATCTTCAGTATTACTTGGAAGTGAGGCACCATATGGCTAACTGAAGTGGATAGGCAGGGGAGAGTTTTCTATGCCCGTAGACCTAGCACTGAGATGGGAGAGGCAAGACTTCAAGTTCAAGACTAACCTGGGCTACATTGGGAGACCCTTTTCCCCAAAATCAATAACTTAATAGGTTAATTAGGTAATATTCCTAATATATTCTCTACATACAACATAATTTGTATAATGCAAAATTATATATAATATGGAAACTACATATTACAAGACTCTGCCTATCTAACTAAATCTGACAAGCATTAAAACAAAGTTAAGGGCCTAGGGTAGCAGTTCTCAACCTGTGGTTTCGACCCCTTTGGGGGTCAAATGACCCTTTCAGAAGGGTCACCTAAGACCATCAAAAACACAGATATTTACATTATGATTCATAACAGTAGCAAAATTACAGTTCTAGAGTAGCAATGATGGTTGGGGGTCACCACAACATGCGGAACTGTATTAAAGGGTCTCAGCATTAGGAAGGTTGAGATTCACCAGCCTAGAGAGATGTTTCAGTCCTATGTACTAAAGTTCAGAAGACCACATAAGAAGCAGGGCATCCATGAAAACACCTGTAACCCAGCTCCAACGTGAGCAGAGACAGGAAAACTGATGGTGCCTGCTGGCTTCCAGCCCAGCCACGAAAATGTCAATTCTAGGTTCAGAGCGAGACCCTGCCTGGAAGGAACAGGCGAAACATGATAGAGATGGTATAATATCTGCCCCCCTCTTCTGGTCTCTTTGTGCACACACAGGGGCAGGCACCCCCATACATGCATGCATACACTCATAGAGAAACACACACACAAATGAGTGAATAAGTGAAAACAAGAAAGATACTTAGATATCATAGATTATAAAGTATACTTGTTTGCATTCATTTCTTCCTTCAGTCATTCAATATAAAATTTCTAAACATCTGACAGCTGGGATGTAGCCACCTATAGCAAGGATATAACAGGCTGGTGGTTACAATCACACCATTAACAGAAGATCACCTCCTAAATAGAACCCCAGCAGCATAGACACTGAGAACAACAATTAATAAATGGGACCTCCTGAAACTGAGACATTTCTGTAAAGCAAAAGACACGGTCAACAAGACAAAATGGCAGCCTATAGAATGGGAAAAGATCTTCACCAACACCACATCAGAGGTCTGATCTCCAAAATATACAAAGAACTCAAAGAACTTGACATCAAAAGAATAATCCAATTAAAAAAATGGAGTACAGACCTAAACAGAATTCTCAACAGACAAATCTCAAATGGCTGAAAGATACTTAAGGAAATGTTCAACATCCTTAGCCATCANAGCCATCAGAGAAATGCAAATCAAAATAACTCTGAGATTCCATCTTATACCTGTTAAGAATGGACAAGATAAAAAACACCCATGACAGCCTATGCTGGAGAGGATGTAGGGTAAGGGGAATTCTCCTCCATTGCTAGTGGGAGTGGAAACTTGTACAGCTGCTTTGGAAATCAGTATGGCGATTTCTCAGAAAATTAGGAAACAATCTGCCTCAAGACTCAGCAATACCACTTTTGGGTATATACTCAAAGGATGCTCAATTGTATCACAAGTATATGTGCTCAACTATGTTCATAATAGCATTATTCATAATAGCCAGAACCTGGAAGCAACCTAGATGCTCCTCAACAGAAGAATGGATAAGAAAATGTGGTACATTTACACAACTACTCAGAGGTAAAAAAATAATGGCATCTTGAAATTTGCAGGCAAATGAATGGATCTAGAAAAAAACCATTAAGACAGATCCAGAAAGACAAATATAATATGTACTCACTCATAATTTGCTTTTAGACATAAAGCAAAGAAAATCCAGCTTACAGGACACAACCCCAGAGAAACTAGACGACAATGAGGACCCTAAGAGAGACATACATGGATTCACATAGGAAGGAGTAAAAGGCAAGATCTCTTGAGTAAATTGGGAGTGTGGAGGTCATGGGAGAGGGTAGAAGGGGAGAAGGGAGGAAGGGAGGGGAGTGGTCAAAAATGTATAGCTCAATAAAAACAATAAAAAAGAAAGCAAAAAAAACCATGTCACACAGTACACATATGTTATCACTATGGTGATTCTCAGATTCAGTCAGAGATTGTGGTGCATGCTTTCATCTATTTTTGCTCTGGGTAACACATTTATTTTGGGGATGCTGGTTCTGTGTGCCTGATTCTAATCATGAAATGCTTTGAGTGTCAATGTTTTCATAGGGCTTAATTGTTTCTTGACTCAATATTGACAAAACAACACATCCTTCATTACAGTTGGCTACCAGTAAATCTCAGAGAAAATTAAAGCATAAGCTAGCACTGAGATTTGGGCAGGAGGCATTTACTCCATGAGAAGTAAATAGTTAGAATCAAGACTACCCATATTAGTTTACAGCATATGCATAAAGGGTACTTTGCCCAGTAAAACCTTTCCAAATTTACCTTGCTGACATTAAATTAAAATAAAAAGGTTTTCATCGAAATCAGCTAATAGTCTTGGAGAAAATAGTATCTTTCAGAGCTCTGCATACAATTATATATGTGGGGTTGGGTGTAGTGTGTGGGTGTGCATGTACCACATTCATGGGGGCGAGAGACCACCATCAGGTGTTTTCCTTAATCGCTCTCCCTCTTGGTTTTTGAATCAGGGTCTTTCATGAAAGCCGTAGCTTACTGATTTGTGCTAGACATTCTGGCCAGGGGCCTGCCTCTCTCCACCCCAGCACTGTGCTAAAAAAATCACACAGAAATGCACCTGTTGGTTTATGTTGGCTCTAGGGATCAAACTTATGCTTCTGCAGAAAAACACTTTACTGACTGAGACCTCTCCCAGCCCCAAATCTGGGGAGTTTTTAAACATTCATTCCCATTTATAAGTGGCTGAGAGTTTAAAGTCGAACAATACATCACCTCTTTTACTGTTGGCACATGAAGGAGAGTAGAAGGCTTGAGCTGTCTATGCAGGCAGAGTTGGAGAACAATATACGAAAGTTAATTCAGACCATAAATAATTTACTTAAAAAAACCCTCAGACTTGAATTTGATTTACATGCTCATAAAACTGCTGAATATCAATATTTTCTTTTCTTCCTCCAAACTGGTTGCTCTCTTAAGCCATTCTGTGTTAACAGTGGTCACATAAAATGGCTGTATGTATGATTTAATGGAGGACATAGAGTAATATCCTAATCGTAAGAGCCCACGGGAGGAAAAACTCTGTATCTCTGCACTCCAGCTCCTTGCCCAGTGGGCTTTCTGACTCTGTATCGCACAAGTTTCCCTCTGGCATGTTCTTTGGGCAATTGTTTGTCCTATCTGAAAATTGGACAATATTTTTTGTAGCTGCTGACATGAAGGTGAAATTACCAGATGGACTCACGGGTGTGGTATGAATGCTTCCCTCTTTTCTGTCAGTGAAGATGGCTTCTTGGGCTTCTTGCTGTGCTAACAGCCACCCCTCCCAGGTGTATCGCTGAGCTGGTGTTCAGAGCTGGTACCTTCAGTCTCTGACGGGCTCACATGGTGCCCAGGATAGGCCCCTACCCATAAGGCTCCGGCAATATGCCCTCAGCTCTTGGGTTGCAGATAATCACATCCTGCCAGGCCCAGTTAATGAGAACAAATAACTTCCAGGGGTACCTGGCTGTCAGCTCTGCTGTGTGTGCCTCAGATCCCTCTGGCTCAGGCCAGCTGCTCTTCTGCCTCTGGGTTGCGGGACAAACTTGCCCAGGTTTGCTGTGAAGACCTCCCAGCTCTGGGCCTACTAGACAATGCAGATCTGTTCTGTTCCTCCTCAGTGGGAATTCTGTCAGAAAACTGACATTCTCACCCACATGGTGCCTTAGTGCTCCCTCCCATGAAGCACCAAGTGAATGCAAGGCTTCTTCCTGTCTCCACCTCCCCAGCATGGGGACTGTAAATGCTCACCATTGTGCCATTTTTATTTGTTTGGTTTTTATTTATGCCTTTGGTCCTTTTTCCTCTAGGTGCTTACCTTCTAGAGACAGGCAGGTGAGATTGTTGACTTTTCTGTTATTGGATCCAAAAGAGTCCTCCCCTGGGCTGTCTGAGGGACCACAATAGTGGGTTCAGCCGGTTCTTACTTAGTTGACAAGGCCACAGGGCTCCCCTGGGGTAGAGGGCTAGAAGCAGCAGACTAGTCCTTAGAGGGGATGAAAAGTCACCATGCCTAGGCAGCCCTCCCCTGCTTCCTGCTGCCTGCCAGCCTCCTGTGCTCTTTTGGGGATTTCGTCTTACAAAGCAACTCTGATGTCAGCAAAGTAGCTACAATCCAGTCGAAAACGCGCATATTTGGAAATACTCTTTGGAGGGATTTCCCATCCTCTGGAACATTGGTTACTATAAAGAGGCAGATGGGGACAAGAAGGAGATTATTAGGATATGGTTACTAGAAAGGTGTGGGTCCAGGGCTGTGGAGATGGCTCAGCCACTTCCCTTGTAAAGATGAAGACTTGAGTTCTCCCCTCAGATCCTGCTTCTACAAAGCCAGGTATGGGACTAGGGGGAATGACCACACAGAGGTTACAGTAAAGCACCTGCTATACAAGTGTGAAGACCAGATGTGGAAACCCAGAAAGAATCAAAGTGTAGTGGCACAGACTTAAAATCTCAGCACTTGGGGGTTAGAGACAGGGGCATCCCTAGGGGTTTCTGGCCAGCCAGCCCAGTCTACTTGGTGAGTTCTAGGCAGAGAAAGACCCTGTCCCAACAAACAATGTGAACAATACACCTGAAGAACAACACCTAAGGTTGACCATTGGCCTCCACATGCATGTGAACATATATGTACTCCCACACACGTTCACACATACACTGAAGACAACAGATAGATTGTGTTGTTGACATATACTGATGTCCAGTGAATGGAGGATAGTGCGGCCTTCTTCATTCATAAGACATGGGAACGATCTGAAGGTGTGAGAAAGTGTGAAGTGACGACATTGTCTGAGAAGCCACATAGGCAAATGCACAGTTTCACTCCATCAATGGCAAATGGCAGTCAGGAAAGCAACCACAAGGACAGGCCACTTTTGTTGTGTCAGACTTGAAGAACAATAGATTTTCTTTGTAAAAGCATGAAGTGTATGCATGTGCCCATGACATGAATGCGTAAGTATACGCCACTAAGCATCTGATGCATTCTTCTCCTTGTTTTTGAGGGTTGAATTTGGAGACAGGGTCTTAAGTAGCCTAGCATAGCCTCAAACTGTCCATGTTGTGGTAGAATAATCTTTTCGCACACTGTGAAGATGTATCTCTGCCAAGGTACCATCTGATTGGCTTAATACAGAGCTGAATGGCCAATAGCTAGGCAGGAAGAGGTTAGTCAGGACTTCTGGGCAGAGAGAAAAGAAGGGGAACTGAGTCTAGGTATGGGAGGCACAAGAGGAGACAGAGAGGAAGCAGGACATGCAGGAGAAGAGGTGAGAGCCACGAGCCATGGCAGCAAGTAGATGGACAGTAATGGGTTAACAAGTTATAAGAGCGACTTAGAAACGAGCCTAATCTAAGGCTGAGCTTTCTTAATTAATAAGAAGTCTCCATGTTGTTTTTTATGAGCTGGTAGATCAAAGAAAGATCCATCTACACTCTATGGTCAAAGATGACCTTGACTGTGGGGTGTTGAGAGTACAAGTATTTATGCACTGCTGGGGATTGAGCCCTGGGCATCACGTATGTTATGAATGTGCTCTACCCACTGAGCTACAGCCTCAAACAACTTTCTTTTATTATGTGTAACAGTCTTGTCAGATAAAATGAAGGTGCTCCACCCTTCCTATCCTAAAGGAAGGGCAGCTGTGCTGGTGTTTGAACCCGGAGTCTTTCCTAAGCAGAGCCCGTATGGTCTCTTCAAATCCAAATTGGTCTTTAAGTATGTGTACTTTCCCCTTCCTATTATTTATTCTTTGGATTGTGTAGGGTTGGAGCATAATAGATGCCTATTTACCTCTGAGGAGACAGAGGAAGGCATTAGTTTAAATATGTATGTGGGATTGCAAGAAAACAATTTGGAAATTAATTTCCTGCTGTTCCCTTTCCATTCATTCTGTTAGTCATTTAACAAACATGCATTAAACACGTCATGGGGACTGAGGATCATACTGAGCCCGGAGAAATACTGGCAAACACAATGGAGGCACTGCCTCAAGAGGGCAGCCCAGAGGAGCCAGGCATGTGCTTGACTGGGCACAGGAAACCCTCAAGAGCAGTCTATGCTCCTCTTGCATGACTGAGATGGTGATTCTTTTTTAAATATTTATCTATCTATCTATTTATTTATTTATTATGTATACAATATTCTTTCTGTGTGTGCATATGCAGGCCAGAAGAGGGCACCAGACCTCATTACAGATGGTTGTGAGCTACCATG
>LOJH01015183.1:13294-25588 GCA_001685095.1 Ellobius talpinus | reverse complement strand
AACTAGAAAAAAATCATCCTGAGTGAGGTAACCCAGACCCAGAAAGACAAACAGGATAGGTAGTCACTCATAAGTAGATGTGGTAGTTTGAATACAATTGGTGCAATTGGTCTCCATTAGCTCATAAGAAGTGACACTATTAGGAGGTGTGGCCTTGGGGAGGAAGTGTGACACTGTGGGGGCCGACTTTGAGACTCCATCTGCTGCCTGTAGATCGAGATGTAGAACTCTCAGAAGAACTCGCTTCTCTAGCACCATGTCTGCTGGCAGGCTGCCATGTCCCACCATGATAGAATGGTCTAACCCTCTTAAACTGTAAGCCAGCCCCAGTTAAACGTTTTCCTTCATAAGAGTTGCTATGGTCATGGTGTCTCTTCACAGAAACCCCAACTAAGATGGTGGATATTATCTGTAAAGTAAAGGATAATCATGCAACAATCCACAGACCTAGAGAGGCTAAGGAACAAGAGGGAAGTGTACCAATCTCTCTGGCAAGGGTAAATAGAACTGATACTGCAGGTGGACTGGAGGCTGGTGGGGTCAGGAACACGAGGGACCAGATGAAGCAGGGACGGAGGGAGAGCATGCAGGAGGAGGCAACTGGAATTGGGTAGCTTCTCAGGGCTGATGCAGAAAAACTGGCGCAATGGAAATGCCCAGGAATCTACGAGGGTGACCCTAGCTAAGACTCCTAGGAATGGGGGATACAGAGCCTGAATCAGTCACCTCCTGTCACCACACAAGACTCCTAGTGGAGAGACTGGGACACCAAACCAGCCACAAGATCTTTGACCTCCAATTTGTCCTGCTTGCAAGATGTCCTGGGGTATAGGTGGCACAGAAATCGGGAGAGTGGCCAATCAAGGATTGGTCCTGCTTGAGACCCATGCTACCAGAGGAAGCCATGCCAGACACCGCCTAGGGAGCCAGGAATCAGAGGCCGGATAGCTCAGAGACCTAGGATAACACCAAATATGACTGACAAAAAATAGTGAAGGAAGTGATTGCTAACGATACTTCGTTGTACTCATAGACCTAAGCCTGGTACAATCATCAGCAGAGCCCTTACACCCAGCAACTGATGGAAGCAGATGCAAAGATCCACACAAACCATTAGGAGGAGCTCAGGGAATCCTGTGGAAGACGGCAAGCAAGGATTTTAGGTGCCAGAGGAGTCAAGGACGCCACAAGAAAAACCCACAGAATTAACTATCCTGGGCTCATGAGGGCTCACAGAGACTGAACTGACAACCAGGGAGTTTGCATAGGACTGACCTAGGCCCTCTGCATACATGTTATAGGTTATGGTGTGTAAGCTGGTGTTCTTATGGGACTCCTAGCAGTGGGGGTTGGAGCTGTCTCTGACTCTTTTGCCTGCTTTGGGGACCCTTATCCTTACAAGTGGGTTGTCTTGTCCAGCCTTAAAATGAAGGGAGGTACCTAGTCTTACTCCAAACTGTTATACCTTGTTTGTTTGATATCCTTGTCAGTTCTACTCTTTTCTGAAGGGAAATGGAGGAAGAGGGGATCTAGGGTAGAGGGGAGGTGAGAGGGAGGGTCATAGAAGAGAGGAGGGAGGAAAAACAGTGGTCAGGTTGTAATATATGAGAGAAGAATAAATAAATAGGTAATTAAATAAAATATATCCCCACACATACTGCAGAGGGAACCAAGAAAGAGAACAAGAAAGAAAAGCACAAAGAGTTGTACATACTTGCAACCTATCTACTGATGTGGGAGGTCCTTCTGTCCATGTGCAGCTTTCATTGGTTAATGAATAAAGAAACTTCCCTGACCTGTTGATAGGGCAGAACTTAGTTAGGCGGGGAAGATGGAACTGAATTCTGGGAGGAAAAAAGCAGAGTCAGGGAGACGCCATGGATCTGCCATTAGAGTAAGACATGCTGCCAAAACTTAGCTGGTAAGCCACTGCCACATGGTGATACACAGATTAATAGAAATGGGTTAAATNGGAGGTCCTTCTGTCCATGTGCAGCTTTCATTGGTTAATGAATAAAGAAACTTCCCTGACCTGTTGATAGGGCAGAACTTAGTTAGGCGGGGAAGATGGAACTGAATTCTGGGAGGAAAAAAGCAGAGTCAGGGAGACGCCATGGATCTGCCATTAGAGTAAGACATGCTGCCAAAACTTAGCTGGTAAGCCACTGCCACATGGTGATACACAGATTAATAGAAATGGGTTAAATTAAGATGTAAGAATTAACCAATAAGAAACTAGAGTTAATGAGTCAAGCAGTGATTTAATTAATACAGTTTTCTGTGTGGTTATTTCAGGGCTAAGATAGCCAGGCGGCCGGGACAAAAATCCCTCTCCTTGCAACAATCTACCACACAAAACTCCTCAGTTCTGTGGAGGGTGAAGGAGTTCACATAGATTTTCTGTTTTAAAAGGCCTGTGTGTGTTTGTGTGTGTGTGTGTGTGAGTTTGTGTGTGTGTGTGCACGCGCGTGCGTGCGTGTGCGCGCCCATCGGTGTGAAGGTCAAGACATCTTGCTTGAGTCAGTTTTCTCAGTGTTGTGGGTGTGGAAGCCTCATCAGGTGCGGCCACAGGGACTGCTGGGCCATCATGCTGGCTTCTCACACATCTCCTGGCAGTGCCCATTACCCAGTCCTACCTCACTTCCCTCCTTCCTTGTATTGTCCTTTATTGTGAACTCTACAATACAGCAAAGCTCTACTCTCTTAGCTAATATGAGCTATCATCTAGATTACTCTACTGCTCTTAAAAAGCAATGAGGTAGAAAGTAGGGCAGGGACCGACTCTGGGTGTGAGAAGGAGAGACCTAGAGTCATGGAGATGCAGTTTGTGTTCTGCAAGATGAAGTTCAGGAAATGGATGCAAGTCTACGTTTCCCCTGTTCACACTCCTGCAATAGCACACTTGAAAACCATTAACATGGTAAATTTTACTTTCAACTTATGTTATGTTATAGAAATCAAAAATCATAGCAGTTTTATTCATATTAGTCCGATACTGGAAGGAAGCCAAGCACCAATCCACAGGTAAGTGGATAAACAAATGAGGATATGTCAATATGCTTGGTCTAACGAGCAATTACACATGAGTGGAACATGACTGTGAGAGATGGACAGATGTCAAAAATGTCATGCTTAGTGGAGTGAGAGAAGCCAGATTACCAACCAATATGAGCAGCACACAATTCCACTGAAATGAAATTTAAGAATAAGCCGATGAATGGTTGGTGTTAAAAGGTGGTTACGACTTTGGTGGGACCCGTGTTGACTGGGAAAGCAGATCAGGACTTCATGGAGTGGCAGACATGTTCCCCACCAGTCTCGCTGTGGGTGTGGCTTCCATCAGAGGGGTGCCGGCAAATAGCACCATATGGGCAATTACCACAGGAAACATGTATTTTGGTCAAAAACTAATTATGTCAGGTTGTTGTTGGAACCTAAAGCAGAGCTCATAGAGAAGAGGGGGTTACAGATGAAGTGTGGACTTCAGGAAGGGTAAAATCACACAGAAGGTGGTCTCTATGGAGATGGAGGGCACTGGGGACTTTCAGCAAAGTACGAAACGACAGGGCTTGTTCTTACAGCTGGTGTTTTTTGTTTGTTTTTGTTTCTTTGTTTGCTTTTGGTTTTGGCATTTTTTTTTGTTTTTTTGTCTTTTTTTGGTTTGGTTTCTTTGAGACAGAGTTTCTTTTCTCTGTGTAGCCTTGACTATTCTGGAACTCACTCTGTAGATGAGGCTGACCTTGAACTCAGAGATCCACCTGCCTCTGCCTTCTGTGTTCTGGGATTAAAAGCATGTGCCACCACTGCCTGGCTACAGTTTTGTTTTCTAAACAGTTTCCTGGTTGCTGAATAGAAAAAGGATCAGAAAAGAGACTTGAGAATAAGGAAAGTACTAGAAATATTTGGATGAGAGATTGAAGTAGGTTGAAATGTATATTGGTCGTACATAAGTAGGAAAAAACCCATAAAACCCTGAGTTATTGCCTCTATCTTGAATGTCACTCATGTAGGCTTTTTTACCACAGAATTCTTGCTTGATTTCAGTCAGAAGGACTGTGACGACTGAAGAAATGTCAAGGAGCTCTGAACTGCTACTGGCTTTCAAGGCAGAGGAAGAAGCCATGAGCCAAGGGATGTAGGCAGCTCCTGGAAGCAGGAGAAAGGGAATAGCTTCTCCCTGGAGCATTGGAAAAGGAAGGAAGCCTACCAACACCAGCTAAATGGGAAACCTGCACCAGGATTGGGCCTAGAGAATCTCCATCTTGCTTTAAGTAGTTAATTTTTAACTTTTTTTTTTAAAATAGAAGCAGGTAGAAGCCTGCAAAGTTGATGACCTTGGCTGTGAGCATTTTGTTAGGTGTGGGGAGAAGAAATCAAAGGCATCTAAGGAACGAATGACATGTTCTCCCTGCTCATTCTGCGCAGCAGACGGCAGGCCTGCTGTTATTTGCATCACCTCCATTTTGACCTTTGGCCTGCTGTTATTTGCATCACCTCCATTTTGACCTTTGCCCTTAAATACTGTCCCATTAACTATGACTCCAGAATTCCTCTAATACAATTATCCATTCTCAAGGATTTCTCATATAACATCCCTACTATATGTTCTTAGCTAAACAATCTTTATGATGTAAGACAGAGTTTGGCTAGTCAACACGCTCTCAAAATGGGGATTGCAAAAAATGAAAACGCTATATTTGAAAAAGTGCAGTATTTATTTCCCTTGATGTCACAGCAAATAGAGTACCCAGTATCATTCAGATACCACTGTGAAATACTTTACTGCTTAAGAGTGCTTTTCTTCCGGACTACTCTTTTCTTTATTCATGAAATTACATATATACCTATATATAAAATATTTGTATGCTTTTTGATGTGGGTTAGCCAGCTACACAGTATGTAATCAAGTCAACTAACTACTAAGTGGTTATGCAGTGTTGATCTCCTGGTGTTTAACCAAGAATAGTAGAATGCACAGATGTGGAGGTATTGTCTCTGTATTCTTGAAGGTCACTGGATCGTGAACAACTGATTAGGGGAAGAAGAAGAAGAGCAAATGGAGGGAGGAATAAACATGAAGGGAAGAGTCATATCCCACCCTCCTGGGGTTTCCTAGAAAGCAGGTGTGGGGCTGGATCCTTTACGTGTGCTCTTTAGTTTCTCATGCATGGGAGTTAGCCGCCCTCTCCTGGAGCCGTCTCTTTCTTAAGCAGTGAGGACCAGAATGAGCAAGAAGAAGAGAGGGGACACTAAGCTCTTGATGCACACCAGTCTCCTCAGAGTTCTATCTGGTCCTGTTTCCTTTCAGTAAATTAAATACTGTTTTATGAAGGATGTACACTGGACCCTGCAGGACCCACTGAATGGACCAGGTCAGATTTCACCCCTGCTCTGAGTTTGTATTATGTACTGACAACACACAACGTAGGCGTTCCAAGAGGACGGGGACGGAAGGACATGTGCACAGACCTTTCCTGTTTCCACGAGGAAGCTTCTAGAACTGAGTCAGCTTTTCAGCTGATGCTTGGTTGACACCGAGAGAAAACTGAAAGTGAGATGCATTTCGGAACGTTTGCCTGCTTAGATAAACTGGTGCAGCGCAGGGCGACCCCGGAGAATGGCACAACCTGTGCGATGTCCATTCTAGCAGCCATAGAGATGTACTCCCATTGTCCAGGAAATCTGAACAATCGTGTTTCTTTGTGTGTGAGATATGAACATGCATTGAGAAGGCGTATGCTTTTCTACAAGTCACCATATTCAGAAAAACAATACCAGTGTCCTTTGGTTCTGTGGATAAGCTGTTCAAAATGAAGGCCGAGACGTCAGTGAGTTCTCTGCTAATGGCACCTTATCTTCACAGGAAGACAGCTATTCCACAAACTCCGAGCCTCCGAAGCAAATATTCCCCCAGGCTTCAAAGATTATACAAAGGCTTGAAGTTACCTCTTTCATGAGAAAAGTTACGAAAAGTCGAAAATTAACTGATTAAGGACATAAGAGATATACTCAGATAATCAAACATGATGCGCCCGTCTGTTGACAGCTCAGACTGATATGTGAACATTTAATTTTCACTTTCGTTTCCAGCCGGGAAAGGAAAAGGACTCAGCCAAGAAGTCTGGAGTGCCAATGTGCTCCTAATCCTTTGTAGCTGGCAGTCCTGAAGTCACTGGGGGCCGACTGACCTTTCTTCTAAGAGGAAATTGAAGCCTGTTACCAACTCTCCCAAAGTCCGAGCACAGAGGCACAGAGCTACACACGCACACTCTAGATCTTACAGGCATGGTGTCCTAGCAAACGAGAGAGAAACAAACGTCGCAACCTGCCTCTAAACCATCTGCTGTATATACCAAGCCTATACTCTTATATTTCTTTGACTCTCACATGGGCATGCTCTGGGATTTGTTTCTGCTGATCCACCCATCACTCCCTTCCCATTTAAGTCTTTTGTCACCGAAAAATGACACATGCTTGCTGTGTATTTGGGAATGTTCCACAGCATGAGCTCCCACTGGCCCGTCTTTCCTCAATACTGTGTTCTACAAGGCCCATCAGTGTGGTCATAAAGATGAAATGGCTGTCACCCCACCCCCATTCAAGAAAACGAACAGAAAACACTTAAAATGGTTCTTAGCCAGGAGCATTTTATCCCTTATTCACTAGTGGTAAATGAGTCAGATATGAGTTGGCCAAGAAAAGGGCTGCCTTACCCAGAATCCAAGTACAAAATGAGTCATCTCCCTCCAAACACCAATGTATCCTCCAAAATAACTGGCAAGAATTTCCTATAAAAAGAATTTGCCTTTGCTCTTTCCTCCATTTAACTCTCTGATTTTTTTCTATTTTTTCAATTTCCTGTGTGATTACAATATTGCATTCACAACAAAGGCCCAGGGGCCTTCCCTTTATTTTTGCCTGCTTAGCAGGGGGACGATTCCAATTGAACACTGGGTCAATCTCCCGTGTTCTCTCCACCCCCTCCCTGCCCCCACCCTTGTCTCCATCATCCCGTTCAAGATAGTCAAACACAGTTTAACTGAAACACAGGATCTGGTTCCAGGAGAATTGTTTCCTGTCCCTTCGTTGAGGGAAATAAAAAACCACAGAAGATAGTTCAAGTCAAACCATTCTTTTCTCTCAATAATAAAACAATCACAGTTGGTATAATCTGTCTGAAAAGGATAAACAGACAAGAAACCCGGCTTCCGCTCTGCCTTTCTGTTCACCAGGACTTAGCATTCATGTGCCCTACATGCCCTCAGTGGAAGGGCAGAGTCACGGGGAACTGAAACTGGGTTCATTCTTACAGATTCTCAGGAGCCAAGCACATGATTTACCACAGAATAGGCAAATGTGCTTGCAGAGGCAGCGCCTGCCAAAGCACCGAGATTTTTTATATTGCTTGGAGTTCACAACATCTCATATTATTGTTAATTATTCGAAGCGCTGCAATTTCATGGACAGAATTACTTAGAGTTCACTTCGCCCAGCGTGGAATTCACCACACTTTGCTGAGTTAAATGTATTCTGAAAAATAGCCTTGCTCTTTTCGATCCCACACTAACAGATGTTAGCTTTCTCGGTTTTACGGCCCTCAGATGACAACTAACTGGTTTTGGCCTTGGGAGTCACTGAAACACCTCTGGATTATGAACCTGGTTCAGTTCTGAGCTGGGGACAGCAGGGGGCTAGTTCACATAATATCAAAGACATAAAACACGTTTCCCCCTTTCTCCAGGTACTGTGGGGAAATGTCTTCTACTTCAGCATCACACAAGTGATCTTCCCATTGGTAATCTTCTCCTCAGCTGGTTATAGCAAGAGAAAACATAGGCAGAAAGATTAAATCTCTTGTTCAGTGTATCAACTGTTTGGACGCAAACAAGATGTTAAATCCATTAAACTGGGAGTATCCAGCTAAGGCAAGAAAGCCAGAATGGCTCACATTCATGTGTTTGGGAGGTGGCAGGCTCTGATGTTACTGATGCAGGGAGCTGGAATTCCTTCTCAGAAGCAAGCCCCAGAGTCATGCCTGACATAAGCCCAGAGACAAGATGTGACCTTGCAGCCAGCTGTGGAAGGCACCAGTACGAATGGTCACAGTGGACTGTAAAGAAATATCGAGTGTAGCATCCTCATCAGGATGAGGGAATGGGCAGGACAATGTACAAACTGAGAACGGTTTTTAAAGAGCAAGAAGGCAACCCTAACTAGCCTGAGGCTAGCTTTACATGCCTCACCCCAGTCTAGGTACATATGAAGACAAATTGAGAACATTCTCCTCGTGGAATATAGAATAGAGTCAGCCTCATTTCTCCTAGACTTCATATGCACTCCTGTCTCCTTGGCAAGCACCTTTCATCTTTACCCAAGATACCCAAGGAGACCCATGTATGTGTACAATCCCTGACCAGCATCCCACACAGCTTCACTTTCCTGTATTCCATTTCTTATATCAGAAATTACGAATGATGAGAAGAAGAAAGAACATCTGGGAAAACAGAGATAAGGAGGGGAAGACATGAAGTCCCCAAGCAGCCCTTTCCAGGGTGACCTGCCCTAAATTGCCCAGCGCGGAGTGGTTTTTCTCACCATCTATCTCCCGCTCTCTCTTTCTCTGTGAGCCGTGTGCTCCAGCTCTGTTTTTCCCAGGAGGAATGGAACGGCTGAGTTCCCCAACCCTAGTGCATAAACTCTGCCATCTGTGGCTTTGGAGAAAACAGCTGGAGAAAGTAGAAGATGTAGGCGAAGAAGAAGCAGGAAGAAAGTTCCGGAATGCCAGCAATGAGTCTGGACATTCCTGTCCACATGATTCCCCCCCATACTGGGTCCATACCTGCCATCTTCCTGCGCAGATGGCTGTTCCACATGGACCGTCAGGGAGGCTAGGGCAGAAACGGCCTCCGACTCCTCTTGCAGCTGAGAGCCAGGCAGAGCACAGCCCCTCGCAACAGCCACCATCTTGATTGACTTCCAGTACTTGCCTAGGAAAAAAATCCACATGTTTTGTAGGAATTTTAGTTAGATCAATAGTAATCACAGTATGATTACAGGTTCAAGTCCTTTTGCTATGCAGTTGTAATTTGGTTTCTGAACTGCCGTAATTAAGTCCTTTTGGGGGGGACGCTAAGGATGCCAAGTTGTGAAGTACTCATGGTCCCAAGCCAAGATCTCAGCCTTGCTTGGAAAGCAATAAAGCAAGGAGCAATCTACGGTCTAATAGACTTGCTCACAGACTGACAGATGTCCCTACAACTAAATAAGCAAACTCTAGGCATCACGCCCTTTGTGAAACCCTCAAGAGACTCGGAGGTAGAAGTCTCCTGGAGAAAAATGAATGAAACACCAATGTTAAAAGTCGCTACTTGAACCACTAGCTTGCTTTTTTTTTAAAAAAAAAAAATGAAGTTGGAATACCGAAGGAAAAGAAAACCCAGAGATGCCAGCATGAATTGAACGGCGCCTTTGCCAGAACAATCAGGTTTGTTAGTCCTGGATGTTCTTTCATTCTCAACCTCAGGGTGTGTACTAGAGCAATAATTGATTTAAAACTTTAATATATGCGCTGGCTGATGTTGGAATTCATCCATATGCCATATTGATCTTTCATCTCTCTCTCTCCCTCCCTCCCTCCCTCCCTCCCTTTCTCTTTTTCTCTTCCCTTTTGCTTTTTTGGCACAGAAGAAGAAAGGGAGAGAAGTGGGTCATTTCTTTTAGAAGTTCCAGTGGATAAATGTTCCAGGGCAGAGGCAAAGGCACACAGTCACTAAGACTCATTTTATTTTATTTTTTGTATTTTTTAGTTGTTAAGTGTTGAGTGGTCTCAAACACTCAGTCAAGACTGTCCACTTTCAGACTCTGTGAACTCACCAACAAGAAAGGAACTTGGTATGCCAAGGGTTTACTTATTTTAAAACAAGAAGGTATTGTTTGAGAGCAGAAGATAGATCCATACTGAACTGCAAAGTAAGACCACAGCCCTGGGTACGGCTCTGTTTTCAGCCATTTTTACCTGTGTGTAAGGCTTACTGGAATTTTGTCCTTTCCAGTTCTAATATATGAAAGGAGAATCAGTCTCCATCCACTCTCTGCATCCACACGACCTTCAGATGTAGGTACTCACTACTGCTACCCTTAGAGTTCTCACAATTCAGGCCATAGTCTAGGAATCTCAAAGCTTTCAAATCTTACCAAACAACAAGTTCAACAATGGAACTCACAAGCTTTTTTTTTTTTTAAAAAAAAAAATAATGCTGCACCAGATTTTCTTAACTTCACTAAAGAAAGGGATGACCCTGTTGAGGAGTTCTGTCAGTTGATGACATCAGTCCTGTAAGGTACAAACCTCAGAGCTCTCCGGAGTAGAGAAATAGTAAAACCACCCATGGTGATGGCAACATTAAAAGGGTAACTTAATAGGGGCAAAAATGGTACTTGAGAAACAAGCAGAAGGCGATTGAACTAAAATGGAAGGAGGCTCAATGCCAAGTGTTCGTGGCAGAGGAAGCAGGATGTTGCAGGGATCTTCTACCTCTGTGGCTTATTGGGGACCATCAGCTGGTAGGCACAAGAATGAGAGAGGGCCAGGTGGGTGAGGTGGTTTGGTAGGCAGGGACTAGGTAGCCTGCAGTCTTGAACCTGAGACGGAGAACTCAGTTTTCTTTTTAAAAAGGTTGCTCTGGAGAAACGATGAAGGGCAGATTGACGGCTGGTAAGAGTGGAAACAGGAAGATCAACTTCATATCGTGCCAACCTAGAGGTGGAAAGGATACCTATCTAAAGGCAGTGAGGTTTTGGTATAAGACTGAGGAGACACAGTCAGGGACTTAGGACGGGGTATGTCTGAGCACATTCTTCAGCATCCCTCTATGTTTCAACTGTGAACGTTATCCCTGATTGACAGATCTACGTCTTAAACTTGTCTATTCAACAGTGTCATTATTGTCTGACCCAAGGCACGAAGTACATACGCCCCCACCAAGTAGACAGATCTGCACGGGGCCTAAGGAGCTACCACTATTGAGCCTTGTTTTACTACTCGATATCCAGGAAGGTAGTGCCCCACACCCCCTTGCAAATGATCCAGCATATCTACAGCATCTGAGGGCTTGGCTTCCTTTGCCAGGCACTGCATGTTTCCTCCAGAAGAGCATTCTTGATCATAAAGGAAACAGACGTTTTTACATCCCCTAGATGATGAGGAAACACAACAGGAATTATTGGCAGCAGCCGTTGAGAACGACTGACAATGGCAGCGATTCAAATGTTACTTCATGTATGTGAGTAGCAGGAAAGACATAAATCAGTGAAGCTTTCTAAAATATATTTTAACATGTATAAAATATACTGCAAAGTTAAGATTAAAGTTTGCCTTAACATAGGACTTACTGATCTAGGCAAAGTCTATCAAAACAAGGGAATAGTCAACACTAGTAATACACAGATAGGCCACTATCTGTCTTCATAAAAGAGAAAATTTTAAATGGAGGCAGGAACAACCCAGATGGTGAACTATAGAGTCAGCACAAACCCTGTAATTTATGGAATATTTTCACATGATGTGTGGATATTTTTTTCTTTTCAGAAACAGATGTGCAAATAAAATCATATCTAATGACTTGGGAGTAATAACATCGTTAGCACATGCGAGAAATGATCCAAGATTGGCTATTGGAGTTTTCAGGGACTGCTGTTCATAAAGTAAAATATTAGTAGCCTGCCACTCCTGGGTGCTTTGCTCCTATGGCGATAAACCTGGCAGAGGAGAGGGGTTTTCCGCTCAAACTGGACGAACACGACCGTCATGTTCCTCTTCTGTCAGGTTCTTTATCCTCATTCATTTCGCCCACCATGTAAATCTTCCCACTTTTCAGCTCGCTTTACAAGAAAAGAACAATTTAGCCTTTACCATTCTGCACTTTTGTTTTTCCTGGCCAAGGGAAAGTGAAGAACGAATTGACAATAAAAGCACAAAGTGGATGGTGGAATGCGGCCAGGCCAGAGCGGGCGGGTGCGAAGTGTAGACGCTGTGCTTGGGTCAGAGCAGCTGTGAGTGTAGACAGTGTGCTTGGGTCAGAGAAGCTGTGAGTGTAGACAGTGTGCTTGGGTCAGAGAAGCTGTGAGTGTAGACAGTGTGCTTGGGTCAGAGCTTGTGTGAGTGTAGACAGTGTGCTTGGGTCAGAGCAGCTGTGAGTGTAGACAGTGTGCTTGGGTCAGAGCGGGTGTGAGTGTAGACATTGTGCTTGGGTCAGAGCGGGTGTGAGTGTAGACAGTGTGCTTGGGTCAGAGCGG
>LOJH01015183.1:0-13241 GCA_001685095.1 Ellobius talpinus | reverse complement strand
TGTAGACAGTGTGCTTGGGTCAGAGCTTGTGTGAGTGTAGACAGTGTGCTTGGGCCAGAGCAGGTGCCAAGGGGGCATCTGTCAGGGACTATCTGCTGGAGGAATGACCAATGGGAATAAACAGGTAGCTTTGACATAAGGAGATTTATGATGGAGACAATCCACTGACCTTGAAGCTCTTCCTCCCGGAGCCCATGGTCACTTCAAGACTTCTGGGCCTGTCAAAGCTCTCCCTTCTTCATCCCGTTGGGAACCTTGGAGCTACTCAGACTGAGAATTGTAGATTTCACTTTCTTGCCGTTTGATGAGACCCTTCATCTTTCCACAGCATGCTCTCCTAGGTGAAAGGCTGCCACTGACTCCAACTACAGCGACACTTGGGGTTTCTGATAGGCCCAGATCCTATCTTCGCTGTACCTTAATACTTGTTAGAATCCACTCATCTCTACATGGAGAATTTTATGAGGATCCAAAATATTGCATAGGTATAAAAATAAAGATACTCTTAAAAATTTGACGTATGACTTGAGTGACCATTTCGTGTTTTCCCACAAACTGGTACAAGTTTTCCCAGAGTCCTGCATGTATATGGCCGGCATGGCATGCGTACGGGCTAATGCAGTCCTGCGTGTATATTGCCAGCATGGCATGCGTACCGGCTAATGCAGTCCTGCATCCGACTGTCTTTGGCACGGGCAGGGTTACCAATGCTGGTTTATGATTCAGTTTTCTTTCTTCCCTCACATCAGCTACAGTAATAACGGATGGTCATCTGTGGCCCAGGCTTCTCTTGATTCCTTTCTCATCCTTTATTTCTGAGTTTGTCTTTTGAAAAAAAGAAAAAGAAAACCTGGGGAAGAGCTGGATGATCATTTCACTGAAGTTTTATGCAGATCTGAGGGTGGATGGCCATTCTTCACCCTTTGCTGTTATTATAACCCTCATATTTGACCCTAAAATGAATCTCGTGTCTTGCTTCTGCTTGCCTTCCCTAGTGGTACGTGTTCTTAGGGTTTGGATTTTATTCATATCCCTAAATAGGTTATTTGTTAATTTTTTATTAATTCTGTTGAGCCCAATGTTCTTATGCACTGAAGACTTGAGTTAGGGATACTTGCCTCATGAAAGAAGCTTCACGGGCATCTTCCAGAACCTGAGTTAAATAACAAACAACTTCTCTAAGACCTACCAAGCTCCTGCCCTGACTTTTGACAGGTGTGCGCACGCCAGGTTCCATCATGAGTTTACACCTTCCTGATCACGTAGGTGCCACTGCCCACTGCTCGTTAGGATGCTTCAGCTTATTTTTTCCCTCTCTCTATTCTGTTTCCCCACATCTTAGTGAGTTCAATAATATATTAAAGTTCATTCTTTCGTACATATACTAAATCTCTTTGTTTTTAGGTGGGGCCTGTTGAAGCTTCTGTCCAGTTACAGCTGAAAGAGGAAGTTTGTGGGATTCTAAGTTTACTTAGGAAATAGGGTGGAGACAGAGACACGTGGATAAAAAGAAAATAGACTTTGATATCACAGCCCCACAGAGGAGCAAGATCTTAGGTGGTTGTTGTTGTTTGTTTCCGATTGAGAAGACCTTCAGTAACATACCTGGCCTTGCGAGGTCTCAAGTGGTCATGGATGGTTCGCATTGCAGAGGTGTGTGGGGACCAGACATAACACATGCAGATTCAGAGCAAGTAACCCAGCCTTCTGTCTGTTCCACCTCAGCTGATGGGGTCCTGCTTGGAGACATCTTAGGATGCTCTCCTCCCCAGAGCACTCCCGTTGGTAAGGAGGTTTCGGGCTCAGACGCATGCCTTACTTTCTTTGTTCTTTGGGTTTTCATTAGCTTGGAATGGTTAGTCATGTGAGTGAAAGCTTTTCCAACTGCAGATGCAGTGGGGAAAAAGCAAATTACCGAGCCAAGCTAAATCTCTAAGCAGATGGAAGAATTTTTGCTTTTATTTGGGTGCATTTTAGAGTCGGGGCTCCTCCATGTGAGAGTCGGAGTCTTAGTGTTTCAAGAAAATGGCTAATTAGAAATTCAGAATGGACTTTGAATGTGTCATCTGCACACATCTGACTTGGCTGAGGTGCAAGTGCAGGGTGGCAGGGTTAATAGTGGGAGAATGCCGAACGCGGCTTTTCTTCACCGAAGCTCTGCCTGGCCCCGGGCTGGAACATCAAGGCCTCTGTCTACAGCCAAGGGCTCTATGACAAATCACAGCTCACACCTGACAACAGGGCAGGGACTTGAAATTCTGCCAGCCCTTGCATTTTTTCCTGATTAGAGTTGTTTTATAAGTTTACAAGGGGCACTAGAGTGGACTCAGAGCTCTGTGGCTCCTTGGAATTTGGCACAGGGCTTCCAGACCTGACTACGGCTCAACCTCAATTAGTCTGGACAACTAAAATTCCAGTTTTTAAGTCAAATTGATTTTCCCCCTTAAGTATGTTACCTTGTTACCTTCGAAACAGACGGGAAAACGGGGGAGAGACAGACAGGGCAGTGGGAGCGAGTTTATTCGTGAGCTGCCAAAACCACAGTGGCTCGGAGGGAGGACTCTGGAGCAGACAGGTTTCTGTGCTTGCTTCTCCCTGCTCGTTAGCTGTGTGTCAAGTCACCTGGTGTGCCTCAACTTCCCTAAAGTGGTGATGAGGAAGAGAACTCACTTTATTGAGTTGTTGGGAAAAGTTAAAACCGTTAGTTGGTCTTAGTAGGAGTCTGAGGTAGCACAAGGCAGACAATACTCCCTTAAGAACTGGTGTTTGAACACTGGCTAACAGCTCACAGCATTTGTCTTTTATTGATCATTTCATTCAGTGGCCCTTTGCAACTTCCTTGTAGAACATGGATGCTGAGAAAAAAGCTCATGTTTCTCCAACACTCAAGACTCTCGGCAAAGCTTGTTCTGAAGCTCTACTTTCTTCTTTCCTTCAATTCCCTTTTCCTTCACTGCCTTCAATTTCATGAGGTAAATATTGCTGTTTTCCCATTTTCAAAATCAGAAAACCTAAAAATTGTCTTCTTCACGCCTACTAATGACCTTATGCTAATTCTATTTTGAAACTGAAGCAGCCAATACTCCTTGCATATCTCTTGATCCTGGCATAGTTACAATAATCTTGTAAGATTTATTTTTATTATTTTAATTTATGTATAAGTGTGTGTGTGTGTGTGTGTCTGCTTGTGAGTACAGATGAGCAAGGAGGCCAGACATATGAAATGTAACTGGAGCTGAAGTTACAGATGGTTTTGAGCAGCCTGACATGGGTCCTGAAAACCAAAGCCAGGTCCTCTGGAAGATCAGCTAGTGCTCTCGACTCCTGAGCCACCTGTCTACTGATCCTTCCAATGGAGGCCGGATGATGCTTCATTCTTGCTTGAAACCAAGCTATTCATTCTGGAAGTAAGCAGTCCCTTTCCAACACTACACCCTCTTACTCTTCTCCCCTGGATCTCAGCAGGATGGAAAGCAGAAGAGAGCAAAAGAAAGACCAGAAAAAGAAAGACAAGCAAACAAAAGAGTATGGGACAAAAACTCAGAGGGAAATTTGAGTTTGTGTAGGCATGTGGGTGTGTAGTCAGGTCAGCTACAAGGTAATTTACTGAGGGCACGTCGAAATGCAGAGAAAATGGAAATTTAACTGCACGCATGGGCCTTGAGGTAAAATATTAAGCAGTTTCTCTCACATCAAGAGATATATGCAAATTCCTATTAGAAGAGGAACCATCTGGATTTCCCCCTGGCCTGTCTGATGGAAGTGCTTCCTCTCTGGTGGTGGAGGAAGCATGGTGTCTGAGGAATGGGGGAGGGTGGCTGGACAGACATTGCACATGAGTGAAGACAGTGGCTGCTACCTTTATAGCCAGTCTCATCTTAGCTTCAATAGCCATTTTCAGTTATTACTCTCATATCTTCTGCGCTAAAAGACCTGAGCAGCGCATGTTCTGACCATCCGTTCTCATGCAGGATCATCAGTGTTATCTTGCTTTGAAAACTACTTGATTCCTATAGGAAATAGAGTATGAATAAAATCACTCAAAATAGCCTTCCTTCATATTTGTTTAATTATTAACGTCAGTGTTTTCTTCTAAGGATACTTTTCAGAGCTAGAGGTTGACCCAGGATGAGAAGGAAAACAGGAGAAAGAGAAGCACTGAGAGCAAGAAGGTAGGAGCCGTTCACTCAATAGCACACGTGCCACGCAGAGAGCAATTGTAGCTAGGAGGAGCAGGTGTCAGACAAACTTGCCTCTTCATAGGAAAGTCTGTTTTCATTCTGATTTTCCTAATGTGGAAGACTGCACTTGAGATTTGCTTTCCACGCTGGGCTCAAGTCCATTGTATATCATTCTCCTGTGTACAAGAAAATCATCTCCTTTTTCAAAGTGGCTTAAAAGTTGGGTCTACTCAGAGAACTGTATACACATTTGTCGTCCCTGAACAATGCTCTACAGTGTGCTTTAAAACCAATAGTAGCATCTTAGTTACTCTTCTGTTGTCGTGATAAGACACCATGGCTGAGGCAACTCACAGAAGGAAGAGTTTATTTGGGGCTATGGTTTTAAAGGGTGAGTCCATGAGCATCATGACAAAGACCATGACAGCAGGCAGGGACAGCATTAGAGCCGTGGCTGTGAGCTCACATCTCATCTACAAGAGCCAGGCAGAGAGAAAGAACTAACTGGGAATGGCATGAACTTGACCTCTTCCAACAAGGCCACACCTCTTAATCTTTCCCAAATATTTCCACTGACTGAAGGCCAAGCATTCGAAGCACATGGGAGACATTCTCATGCAGACCAAAGCAACAAATCCTTGGGCATGAATATACTTTCTTGATCCTAAAATCAAAGGATACTATGATTATCACATAAAAGGTCTACAAAGTTGGTTGTCATTTATAAAGGGTATTTTCACTAAGAAATTAAATGAAGGGAAACCATGTCTCTATACTTAAACTTCACAAATTTTGGGGTTTCACACATGAAAATACATATCGTTTCTTATGCTTTTAGAACTTAAAATTTTGCTCTTCCAATCTGCATCACTTTAATTTTATGGAAAACTTAGTTCACGGTTCTCCCAGCCTAGTCGTGGGCCAGCACTGGTATATGAAAAGCAGTCAGAAGAGCCTGCTTCCTACCATGCTCTGCAGAAGCCTGGGGAACTTCAGGGTCACATGGATGCTCTGAGCTGGAAGCATGTGTTTTAGGACAGAGTACACACACATGAGGGTCCTTTATCCTGCTCTGGGCTGGCTCTGCCCTGGCAACACTTGCTGGTGATTACGGCTGTGCAATCAAGTACTAGACTCAGGTCTGAAAAACATTTCTTCCACGATGAGCGGGGGAATGGCAGCACACACAAAAAAAGTAGTTTTGTGTCTTCACAGAAGGACCGACTCCTCCTTGCAGGCTGTGAAGCAGGAGAAAATGTGCCCTCACGCATTTTGGTCCTTCTTCACTCCTCTGAAGCAAGGATGCTTGGCAGGTATTAAGCTATCTAAGAAAAGGCAATCTAGCCAAACTAAAAATGAAACAGGAAAAGAAATTGCTAATTTATTTCAAATATTTGCAAAGCAGCTGTGCATGCCAGTCTTGGCACAAAAGTTTCAGCAATTAAGAGACAACAAGCAAAACTATCAGTGAAATGGCTTCTGCTGTGAAAGGGCATAAAACTAAATGAGCACACGTTACAGGGCTTCCTCATCAAGGCCAAATATTGTTCTTTTGCCTCTACGTATCACATTTCTTTCTCCGTTCTTTCACCGATGGACAGTCAGGCTTTACTCTAAATAGTGCTGTGATGAGCATGTCAATGCTAATAATTGTAGATATTTTAACAATTATTTTTGATAATATCTAAGAGTGAGATGACTAGAATAATATATGGTAATTTTACTTTCAACTTTTAAAGGAAAAAATCTTTTAAAAAAATATATTGCTAGCCATATACTCTCACTTCTTCACAAAGACAGCTGACCCTTATATACGGTTCACTGCCATGAGAGGTAAGTAGCCTGCAGTCTGTCAGGAGAGGGGGCTCCATCTGTCAGGGGAACTGACCGTCCTTCTGAATCCTTGCAAGGCTTTCCTCTTGAGCTGAATAGGACCACAGGGATGATCCTGCTGCGGAATATAAAAGGCATGTGTCCAGGCAGTGGGCCAAGGCTAATCACAGCATCCAGCACCTGCACACCCTCAGCTGGGGGGCTCTGTTCTCAAAAAGAAATCCACAGAAGGCCTGTCAGCACCTTGCTGTGTGTCTGGGGACACAACTCTCTAGGAACTTGCCTGAGTGTTTCCCACATGGGAAGGCCTACGTCCCAACATTTACATGGCTCTAAACTGGAGCACAGAGGAATCCTTCAGAATCTGGGCTAGGATGTGGGCTAAAATTCAAACACCTCCTTGAGCTGAAAGAAGGACCCTTGTGGTACTCATTAAAGAACAGAACCCTTGTTAAGGAAAGGCACCTTTCGGGCCCATTTCCTAGGTGTGAGGTTCCCGGTCTCAGAAGCACCCCTGCTTCTTGGACCACTTTTCTGCTATGGACTCAAAATTCTTAGCAACATCCTAATAAGGAAGGGGTAATGTGTTTTTCTTTTGTTTGTTTTTTAATTCCAAAACTCTGTAGCCAGGCTTGCTTACTATTTTCCAGGCAGAACCAGAAATGGAGAACCAGGTCAAGGACCCAGACTACTACTCCAGGACACTTAGTGTGGAAAGGTGGGAGTTGAATTGTGGAGAAGTAAAGGAAAGAATACAACCATATTTTGTAAGAAAACTGAGTATTTTGTACTGAACACAAAGTTTTAATTTCCCTCGCCAATGTGAAGTTTCAGACCCCCAAATACCCACTTTACTTTGCAGTTCCATGGTCATTCCTCATTCTCATTCCTTTAGTTTGAAAGAGCAGCCTAACAGCCATGCACACTTAGAACCAACATAAATGCCTCTCCGTGCGGAAGGACTGCGTCTTACGGATTTCACTTCTTTCCACACGAAGAAGTTCCCTCCAGACTTGGGTCTGCCTGTCCCTTTACGCCCCCATCCCAACACTGTTCATCTCCCTCTAACTCACAATTTAAATATTTCTATTAGTCTCTTAGTGCTCATTTTTATTATCAGAACTTTGTCATCGGAACTGGTTATGTTCTGGAAGGGCCCAGGGTAAACGTGGGCCTCTTGTTATAAACTTACTGAGAATTTGAAGGCAGCGGTAACAAGAGCACTAACCCCAAACATGGGTCTTTCCAAAAATGGGATTTGCATGAGCACAGCCCAAAGGGCAGCGGAGCCCAATTCTCTCTGTCCAGATTCTGAAATATACCCTTTCTTTTTTTTATTTTTTTCATTTATTTTACATACTGACCACAGTCTTTCCTCCTTCTTGTTCTCTTGTTCCCTCCTTCTTCCTCCCTTCTACTCCCCTTCCATTTCCACTCAGGGAAATGGGAGTCAACAAAGCATGGCATATCAAGTTGAGGCAGGGCCAAGCTCCTCCTCCTACATCAAGGTTGGGTGAGGTGGCCCAGCTTGGGGATTGGATTCCCAAAAGCCAGTTCAAGTGCCAGGGACAGATCGTGATCCCACTCCTAGGATCCCACAGACCAAGCTACACAACTGTCACACACATGTAGAAGCTTACATTGGTCCCATGCCCTAACTAGCTCTCAGTCCAGAATCTGTAAGCACCTAAGAGCTCAGATCAGCTGTCTCTGTGGGTTCCCTTGATCTTGGCCCCCCTTCCCCCCAGTGAGCTCTTCCTATTAAAGAGAGGGAAGATTGTACATCCTTTGTTTAAGTGATAACTATTAAATGGGTTGCCTGGCTTGGCCTAAGACTAAGAACAGCTCCCACAAGGCTAGGGATAAGTTAATCCTCTTGGATTTGCATGCTATTTGTTGGTAAGAATTCATGAAGAAAACCAGACCGAATAGGTGAGAGGACCGACCCTGAGCTCTTCACTAGAAGCTGATGCAAGCTTTGTTTCATTACGGCATTGAAGACTGGTTCCAGAATCACCTCCTCAGATCTACCTCCTCTAGAGTCTAAGCTTGCACACAGCAAGACTCTTCTTTGCTGAAGAAAAAGCTGCTCCTTAGCCATGGCTTTGTGGCCTCTAGGGAGCACTGAACTAAAGTTAGACATTTTCTACTTCTTCACCTACTGGAACGTAAAACCCTCAAAGCCAGAAACTCTTCTACCTCTCTTCTCCTCTTCTTCTTCTTCCTTCTCTTCCTCTCCCTCCCCGCCTTTTTCCTGATCTTTGTGACCTGATAACTGATCAATACTTGACAAAATCATCCTTAAATGTTTGTTGAACTGTTAGTGTTATACTCTGAATATACACAGGAAGAATTTTATATGAATATTCTGTGTGTAGAATGGCAGAAGAATCCTTGGGAAAAGAATACAACACACACAAAGACAGAGCTCTCTTTATACTGTCAATATCCTATCCAGGGACTTTAGATAGACCTGGATGAACAGGAGAGGCCTGTCGGAGATGACCCAAAGAGTCCCTGTGAGTGACCTGCACTGGCATTCACACGACCCTCCTTATCTCCTCTCAAAACAAAAGTCAGACGTGAGCAAGCTATTTTACTAGGGCAGATGAGTATCCCAAAGCTGGTCTTTGGAGACAGTCAACTCCTGGACCTTAGCTTTATCCCAGGAAGTTTTCTCTCTAGTATTTGAATATTTATTTTTCTGTTCTCTGAAAACACTTGAAATCTTTCACTTACTCCACAGTTATGTGTAGCCAGTGAAGCTTAGTGAATGCCGAGAGCCCACAAGCCAGGCACGTGTGAGAGTTAAGGGGAGGTTTCTTTCAAGTTTGTGTGGGGGATTATTGGTACCAAAAGAATGGTAATGCCACACCTCATCTGCTGGTTGCCACTGCGCAAGAGAAGACTGCCTCTCAGACAAAGCAAAGACTTTTTGCTGGTGTAGAAAACATGCTTCTATGGGAAATCCTCAAAGCTCAGGGGTTTCTTGATCACCCTTAGAACCTCCTTTTGCCATTCGGCATTTGTCTTTGTGCTGACCTGCATGCTACTCTCTAGTGGGGGACGTTGGTGGCTGTGAACAGAGCTGCCTAACGAAAACACCGGCTTTACCATGTTTGCCAAAGTGGGGCTTTCTCGTAATGAGACCTACGCATTAATTTTTCTTCCTTGTCAAGCTTAAAGCCAGGGCATGATTGTCAAATCTCAACACCTTCAGGAGATGATTTAATCCTAGTTAAAGCTGCTACAGTCTACACAGCTGTAGTTTCTAAATGTAGTTAGTGGTTCCAATTCAGCACTCGGTGTTTGAAATGATCGTAAGCACCCAGAAAGTAGGAGAAAAATGAGATTCGAAGCCTAGATTCTGAGTTAGGACACCAGTGGAAGATAAGACTATCCCAGGCAATAAATCAAGACATTTCAATATAAATATATGTGCAAATGAAAATAATTATGTGTCACTGTGCTTTTATTCCCAGTATAGTTCCAGTGAACTTGACCCAGCTAGAGATGAAAAAGAAACTGGAGACATACTTTGGATTTCAGTGATCCTCTGTAAAGAAGCAGCAGCGTTCGTGTTCGGTGTCTGGTGGAGGACATCTTCCTCAAGGGGCCCGAGCTGCAGGAACGAGAGGAAGAACGCGGGCAGAGCGTGAGGACTTGACAGTGAGCTGCATAGAAGCAAAGCAAGCGAACAGTCTCATCCTCAGAGGCCTGCTCCAAGAACTGCTTAACATTTTGCTGACATCGGGTCCCCAAGTGTAGTCAGTCATATTTTGTGTCCATGTAATCAAATTCCAAGGAGCTTTTCTATTGGTCACAAGATTAATGTATGAAGGCCCCGAAACAGGTGCACATTTAAAATCTGAGCTATTTGTGCACCTTTTGTGGGCCTTTCCCAAATCAAATTCCATCATGAGGAGATCCACAGCTGGGGCCAGTGAACAAACTCTCAGAGGGCATAGGGCAGAGTGGACAGTCTACTGCCTGTGTTTCCTCAGTGTTCTGACATTTAATCGTGGTAAACATTAAACACTTCTTGGTGGAAAGCCATGAAACATTTGTTCTTACTCTTGGAGTAGAGCAGAAGAAAAAAATGTATTATAGAAGCCAGAGGTAAAAGAAAAACACCGCTCCATTGAACATCTACTTTATTCAAAACTGCGATCATGTCAGCCTCAAGCTTGGGATAAATTCCTTCCGTGCAAATCTATCATGATTTTCCGGAATTACACTGATTTTTCATGGAGGAATCCAGCGAACATTGCAGGAAATGCTGCAGAGATCCCGATAATTATGGATCATCTCTGTTAGAAACAAGTCTGGTGGCACAGACACTAGACACATGGGTGATGGGCGTTCTGCGGGGTACGGTAGTCACAAAGAAAACAACCATCTAGCTTTGGGAACACAGCAAGCAAGCGAACAATGGCTGGGAGACAAACAACCCTAAACACGCTGTTTTCCTGGAAAACTTCAAGTTAATAACCTCAGCTAAGAAGCAGTAGTTGAACAGAGTGGTGTGACCAGGAACTGCTGTCAGCAGGCAGACCAAAGCACACTCTCATCCAAATTTCTTCAGCTGGAGGAAAAACTAAGAAAAAAACCACTCAGGGATTATAAATTTCCACAGCATATGTGAGTGAATCTCACCCCCAGGGTCTCTTGGAGTTGATTATTCTGTACTTCAATCACAGGATCAAGAACAATAGCACCTTTCTTCCAGATGCCACAGGATAGCAGAGTAGCTCGGGGATATTTATACATGAGCAAATTCACTAAATATAACTTTGTAGAGTGTTTTTCTTAGCTGCCAAAGAAAAAGCTTTAAAACATCAAAAGGTCTGTATGCAACACAATTAGGAAGAGGAGAAACACCACTGCACCCAAGTCCATGTCAGTGAAAGGCAGTGGAAGCTTAAACACATAAATTCGGTTAAAATCATTTTTTTTAAATCAGTACTTCAGATTGTATCTTTAAGAACATGTCATCCTGCTCACGACCCTCATCTCAGAGGCAAGACCGAACCATAAGCCGAGGTTTCTTGGGAAATGTTCACTGAAGAGTTAGAAAGGGTCCAGCAAGCCACTCTGCTCCTACACAAATGTCCCTCCCATTCACGTCTTTCTCAGCACCTAGGGAAAAATAACTGTTAATAGCAATAAAATGTTTTGATACGCCATTTCATATTAGAAGTTATGCACAAGATTGGCATAGTCCATTTTTTCAAAAACCTTCCTTGGGACTTCAGATTAAAAAAAATGCTGACCAACTTAATGGTGTTGGATACTGGAGGGAAAACGAGAGACAGATTACACATGAAAAAGCCCCAGTTTTGCAACTGGAGCTCACTGAGGTCTGTGGGCTTGTTTTTAAGTCCCGGGTAATATAGAAAGTATATGTGGTTCAGCGTGTTGAGTATGAAAACACAAACAGTTCTAAACCCACAATTTAGAGTTTTCAGTAGGATGGATAAAGTTGTGCCTACTTATAAAAGCAACTCAGAGAATTAAGGAAATTAAATTGATCATTTAAGCCTCTCAAACCATTTCCCTGAATGTCATTTGAGGGTTTAACCTTCTGTAAATTGCCCCAATTTGTTTCATTTTGAGTGTGTACACACAGACAGGGCTGGATTCAGAGCGTTCTCAATGTGGGCTCTTTATATTTCATCAGGCAGCAGTGCAGAGAAGGCCGTGGGCAGCAGTCTCTCCACTGGCAAGGATGAAAGCAGTGTTTACAGGCTGTTTTCCTAAAATTAAAGACTTGTACGCAGGGACCACAGAATTCAGGTGTGTTTCTTTCTTTCTTTCTTTCTTTTTGTTTTGTGTTTTCTTTAGAGAATTTGTTGACTTAATCACTCAAAATTATGGGCAACAAAACCATCTGACTGAAGCATCCACTTGATAAATATTTATGAGTATTGGTCATTATTAGTAATCTAATAACTAAGTAATGAAATAAAACTAAGCAAATAGTCGTTTTCAATAAATTTGGAGCAAACATGATATTATATGGTAAAGCTATGATAGGTGTTTAGTTTGGCCAATAAGATGTAGTAAAACATTGGCTATTGAAACCAATCGGAATTACTAAGAGGTCTAAGCAAACAGGCCAGTAAGATAAGGTGGATCTAGAAGTTAGAGGACTTACAGGCCCATCATGGTGTCTGCCAAGCAACTCTATTAAATAAAGATAATTTTCATGAACTTATTAAGATAAATCATACAATTTAAACACAACCCATAGATACACAAAGCTAGTGGATGATCATTCTTTTCTACATGTAAAATATAATCACAACCATTCTTTACGTAGACTTAAGCTCAGGGGTAGAGAAACCTATTCTCTATATCTCTTACATAAAATCGAGCTGTTGTATGGGCAGAATTCAAATGTTTGCTCAGTCTCACCTGTCATGACTTCCAAGGTCTGCAGTTGCTGGAAAACACCAGCTATGGGCAATTAACTAGGGGAAGAGGAAGCCTTAGGGGCTGTGAATTAGAGAGGGGGTGGGGGAAGTGTGAGGGAACATGGGAAGGTTAGAGAGAAGATGAGGGGAATGACGAAATTATAGTTTAATTAAAATAAATTAATAAAAAAGAAAATTTGAAATATTTTAAAAGAACATGAATAAAGATAGAAGAAGATATAGGTGGACACTTACTAATGTGTCCAGAACTACTTAAAGCTCTAACGCTCAGGTTCGACCTGAGTTATTCTGGGTATTTGGTATATTTTATGATATGGTCATAAATTATTTATGTGTGCTTATTTATTATCAATTAATTGATTGGTTTTTTTTCTTGAGTGGATGGGTTTATTTAGCAGTAAGTTTGAAACTCTTGCTTTAAGCAAGGGTACTACAGTAATTATATCAGGAACAGACAATTTCCTACATTGTCAAATATGTAAAAGTTCCTTTGCACTTTCTTCAACACTGATCAACAAGCAGATTCAGTCCAAGTTACTCTGATGTACTATCTACTCAGTTAACCCAAGATTCTTCTTCAGAGACTCTGACATCTCAGGTGGAGGAGGGCAAGGGAGTCAGAGATGAACCACTGCAGTGCAGTCAGAGTGCCAATCATGATGATTTGGGCGAAGAGGCCCTTCCTCACCCCTCTGAAGCCCAGTACTGCAGGACCTGGGAAGCCATGCTCCCCTTTTCTTTATTCAGCACAGAGACCACAGAATCAGCAGGGTGAGAAACAATTGCACAG
>LOJH01015182.1:4390-23616 GCA_001685095.1 Ellobius talpinus | reverse complement strand
TAATCTACATGGGAAGTAGAAAAAGACAAGATCTCTTGAGTAAATTGGGAGCGTTGGGATCATGGGAGAGGGTAGAAGGGGAGGAGGGAAGAAGAAAGGGGAGCGGAGAAAAATATATAGCTCAATAAAATCAATTAAAAATGACAGTATTGCTAAAGAAAGGAAAAAATAAAGTTCATTTTCTTTGTGTCCTCCTGTATTAGAATTAATAATGCTAAGAATAGAAGGGAGTTTTCCACCCTACCCAAGAAGGCTTGCCTGCTCACTCAAAAGGGAGACATTCACAGTATCATAACCTAAGTGCCATTTTCCTAGAAGATAAGCTCAGCAACGATGCGGCAGTTTGTTATGACCTTGCTTCAGACTGAGGGAAGGCAGTGACAACAGAAGAGCCAAGGGGAGGTGAGCGGCTCTCAAGTGCTTACCCTGCTCCCTCCAGTTCTAGCCTCTGGCAAATTTTTACTTCATTTCAAAACTCACCGAGAAAGATTCTTTATTCAGTGGACAAAATCTTTCAAGTTGTATGGAAAGTATTTTTGAGCCCTTTAAACACTGCTTTGTATATACTAAACCAGAGAGTAAATTAGGCTTTGCTGAGCAAATGGATGAGGATGTGAGGGACAGTAATTACAAGAATAGGAGAAACAGATTCCTCGGAATCCATGGCTTGGTCCACTGTACTCTATAAGCCTGGACTGACTGTGTGGCTAATTTTATTACAGCATTGTCCAAAAACTAATGGCTTGTGGTTAATCAACAACTAGAAAATATATGGATCATTCGCTTAATAGTTAAGAATGTAATAGGTGTTTGAAATTTTTGCAATTTTAATAATTATGAACTATATTAGAGACAGTTCAAAGGCAATATAATAAACACAATGATTGCCAAAATATATAAATTTAAGCCTCACAGCTAAAATTATTGAACAAGCCCTGCCATATTCTTATATATACATGTGTGTGGCTATATTATACACACATATAATTTCTATCATATTATTACATATACATGTGTGTGAAAATATACATATATAATTCCTATCCTAGTCTTATGTCCATGTGTAAATATATACACACATATAATTTCTATCATGTTCTTACATATATATGTGTGTGACTATATATACATATATAATTCCTATCCTATTCTTATGTGTTCACGTGTGAATAAACATATATAAACAAATATAATTCTGATCATATTCTTACACAGACATGTGTGTGATATACACACATATAAATCTTGCCATATTCTTACATGTACATGCATGACGTGTGTAGTCATAAACTCTGTATTATGTACACTCCTACTCGACAGAAGACCTAATAATAAGTTCATCTTCTGACCCAATTCTGCAATGACCTAACTGACTTCCCTGTAATCGAAACTTGGTCTCTGGTTAACCTCCAGAACCTGAAAGGCCTCCCTTTTACTGTCCAGTGTTCATTTCCTGACTGTCCTTGTTAGGGTTTCTACTGCTGTGAGAAAGACCATGACAAAAGGTAACTTTGGGAGGAAGGGGTTCATCTCAGCGCACAACCTTCAGGCCACAGTCCATCTTTGCAAGATATCAGAGCAGGAATTCAAGGGAGGGACCTGGAAACAGGAACTTGTTTGCTGGTTTGCTTCCAATGGCTTGCTCCCCAGTCCTGGAGATCGTGGCTTGGCATAGATGCTGAAATTCACCAGCCAATGAGGTGAGGAGAAACTTGATACCAGTCAGGCTACTCTCAAAGGGTTTGGTTTTAAAATCCCTCTTCATTCTTAAAAAGGAACCACCCCAGGGCCAGCAAGATGGCTCAGTAGGAAGAGGTGCCCTCCACCAGGCCTGATGAGTTCAGTCTCACCAACCCACATAGAGGAAGGTGAGAAAAGATGTCCTCTGATGTCAAACTGGAATGTGGAAGCTGAAACTCTCGTGTGTGAACCTTGTATGCAGTTACATTAAAATCCCTCAGTCTCTTTTGTGCAATGAATGGATCTTTTGCTCATGAAGGGCTGTGTAACATCAGGCACTGATCGTTTGAAGAACATGGGATAATGAGTCATAGAAATCTTTCAACTAGAGATGCTTCATTCTCTTCCTGCCCCATTCTTACCACTTGCAATGTCACCGATCTCATCAGAAAACTTTAAGCATTGCCAAGCTGTCAAGCTCACAACAGTGATACCAGTTTTCCAAAATTCTAACTTATTGCTTGAAAGGGCAAATTTTATTATTAGCAACAATATAGTCAGTTGTTATCCTTGACATGTCAGGATCATTTCATTTATTTTCAAGAAAGTGCCTGTCAGATACTAGAGTGTGAATAAACACAGGTTGTCAATCCTTGCAGAACAGCCTTTCCTTGAGACAACTGACTGGCTTCAATAGGTGGCAGAAGGGTTTGATGTGCACTTCCTGTTATTATGAAAGTACTGTCTCAGGACCTGAAATTTAATAAATAGGCATTTGGTTGCTTCCTCTTTGTTCCAACCTCATGTATGTGGAAGGAAGAAATCGCTACCAGGATGGTTGCCTGGGACCATCTCCCATTGCTGTTGCACAAACAGTGAGGTGCACGCACGCACAGTGAGGAAGCTGTGCTCATATGAAGGCAGTTGGAGCCCGAGGAATGAATGTGGGGGGTGGGCAATCCCAGAAATGCAGTTTTAGGTGAGTGGGTCTCATTTAAGATTTCTTCTGTAGGAAATGGAAAGCTACCGACAGATTTTAAGCTACAAACAATATGCTATTATTTGTGTTCTAGAACTGTCGCTCATCCTCCGTGTAAGGGGCAGAGCTATGGGCAGTAATTCTAGAAAGGAGGAATTGTATGAGGTGGGGTCAGAGAGGATGCAGCTCTGAGTAAGGGTAGGAACAGTGACAGGGATGAGGTGTGTTTCTAGAGACATTTAGGAGTTGTCCCAAGGACTGACTTATGAGAGATAAGATCAGAGAAGAAGTCAAGAGGGCTTCCAAGACTCTCACCTGAGTAACTAGATAGACGATGGTGATTTGACTCCAATATCCGGTACAGAAGGAGGACAGCTTGGACTTGGGAAAAGCAAGAGGAGACAATTTCGTCTCATGGAGATGTCTGCTTGAAGCCGCACAGGGACCATCCAAGTGGAAATGTTTAAGGTGGCTAGAAATGTGGGCTGAAACAGGGTGTGGCAGCATGCTACTTTAATCCCAGGGCTTAGAAGGCGGAGGCAGAAGGCTGCTTAAGATGACTCTGGTCAAATAAACTAACAAGAAGCAAACAAGCAAGAAAACAGAGGCTATAGGCTCAGGGCAGAAAAACAAAATTGCAAACAAACAAACAAATAAAGGCTGTAGGCTCAAGCAGAAAAAAATGGAGAATTCCTAGGTGTGGAAGTCCCCATGAAGGGCTGAGACTATTAGAGGCAGCACGGACAAGAGGCCTACATGTAGTGAGCATAAGGAAGAGAGAAGGAGACTAGAAATGAGGGCTGCATCAGTTAGAGGACCTGGGAAGGTGTTTCTATGGAAATGTAAGCGCTTAGAGTCCAGTTTCAAGCATTAAAACCACAGCACACAGATGTTCTGAGAATGGAAGTATAATTTCTCTGCACCAGTGTTGCAGGCACAAATGAACAGGTGCAGCAGAGCTATTTCCAGCCATCCTCTTATATCTCTAGGATCTACCATGAAGAGGACATCTCAGGCAGCTGTAAATCTAAAAAGATTGTACAGACATGTAGAGTGGGTCATATCCAGCTGAAAGACTGAGTCAAATTGCTAACGTGCACAAACCCTCCATTACTGACCCACAGACATGCTGCATGAAAACAAAAGTTTGATATTAAAAAGCCCTGAATTTGGGAGACTGTTATGCAGCTTCATTGTGGCAGCTGCTGACCAACACAAGTTACTTGTTAATGTTATAAAGAAATCAATCAGGATTTTAAAATCAGATCACTGATAGTTTCCTTCCAATACCAAAGAGGATGAGTAAATAGGAGCAAAAACTAGATGCTGGGGCCTTAGCCCAGTGAATAGCATGAACCTAGAGTGGTAAGTCCAAGAGTTCAATCCCAAAAACACAACAAAACCACACAAACTCAAGGGGGAAAGATGGATGAAAGGGGACCAGGTGAGGCCCAGCTGTATCTGAGGGAAATGACCGTCTCTATACTTCATGGGTGTCAAGAGCATGGATAAGTAAGAGCTCAAGGATACAGAGCAGCCCCTTTGCTTGCTAATGTAAACCCTGAGAGATATTATTGAATTAAATTTCAAAGGAGAGAAGCCAGCTCAACAATATTGCATGCTTGAGCCTGCTCCCATTCTCTCTTCCCTTTCCCTCAGACTACAGAACAAGCAGAATGCACCAGAGCTCAATTTTGTGTACCCAGAGGTCACTGTGTTTTAAAAGTACCTGCGGTCAAATCTAACACTTAGGGGTACCTGGTTAATAGCCGTATAGACCCTTGTTCATCTACTGAACTTATATGAGAAAGTCTCCTTTAGCAATTCCTCATAAAAACTTGGTCATTTATATGGAGGAACACTGGGTCCTCCAAGCTTTCCTCATAGCAACATTAAAGTCACATGAAACTGGGCATGGACACATGCCTTTAATCCCAGCACTTGGAAGGCAGAGGCAGGTGGATCTCTGAATTTGAGGCCAGCCTGAATTACAGAGAGAGTTCCAGGACAGCTAGGGCTACTTAGAAAAACCCTGTCTCAAAAAACCAAAACCAAGACCAACCAAGCACCTCCTTCCCCAAATCCCTCAAACATTCCATGAGAGACAGGTACCCACTGGAAGAAAAGGTGAGCAAGAACACTGCCTATGTCACAGTCGTGAGTACAAGGCTTGACCAGTAGATAGTTCGGTCAGAAAAAGCTTTGAGTAGAGAGGACCATTGAGAACCACCTGGGAAACTGAGCACCAAATCAAGGTAAAGTTCTAGAGATGGAGAAGCCGAGGAAAAGGCACAGTGTACAACTGCATCCATACAACACGAGAATTAAGCTAAAGGGTGCAGCTAACCATGACTTACCACCACCAGCCTGGACAGTGTGCACATAGCAGCACTTGCCAAGAGAGAATGGGAAGGGTCAGGAGTAGGAAGGATAACTGTGCAGGTGCACTCACTACCCAGCCCCAGATCAATCCACTCTGTTCCACAGTTCAATACTCCCTTCTCTTCCTCCTGTTTTTCTAATTTGTGGAATTAAAGAAAAATCTCTTCCTAAACAAACAAAAGCATTTAAAATAGGATTCAGCCTATGATTACAGTTGTATCCCCCTCCCTTATGTGTACCAGGATATCTGAAAAGAGAACCACATTGGTTCTATGCCAGTTATTTCTGGTTAGTGACATTTGGGATGACTCGAAATACTTTTATCTTTTAAAATAAATTCTAAAGGATGTCAAGAGAATATATTATCTTACATATTTACAGAGCTGCAGAACAGATTTACTCTAAGAATAAAACAGGAAAGGTGAAACTTTGTTGTGACATTAACAACATAGACTTTGGATTGTGGGGACAGGAGCTTTCTCACCATTCATTATACAGTTGAGGAACGGCTGCTGCCTGAACGGTTTCGGCACTGACCTGACTTGTGATGGGTAGTGAAAGGAGACAGACAGACATACTGAAGAGCTGGGGTTGGGTGGGCTGTGCACTTTGATGGAGGAGCATCAGCAGCCTGGAAACACAGAGTTTATCATACAGCTGATCCAGCAGGTGGCTTGATCATACAGCTGGAAGAGGAGGCAGGTTAGCCAGTCTTGGTAGGGGGGCTCTGCAGGGGAACAGTTTTGGGCTGCAGTCAGCTGGGAGGAGGAAGCAGTGGTTGCTGCTATCTGTGCACACTGCTAACATCTGCACTGGGACCAGTGGAAGCCCTTGTCATTCCCATGGGTCTGCGGCATTGGGGTCTATGACATGGTGGTGCTCATGCCAACAATATACACTCATCCAAAGCTTCATTCACTCCCCATAGATGACTGGAATGGATTTACCTTGATCATCAATCTCTGCCATTCTCATTGGGAATAGGGTTTACTTCTTTTGACTTGATTCAGTACTGGCCTGGTGACCAGCAGAATGTGGCGGGAGTGTTTCTGCACTCTCCTAGTGCAGCCTCATGCCAAACACAGGCTCTTCCTCCCATTTTCGAAGGCCCCCTCTGCTACTCCTCATTAAGGAGGCTCTGTATCCATCTTAGACATTCCTGCCTCAGTTAAGCTTTCTCCTAAGTGAAAACCAATGATGCATTGGATGCAAAAGAGCCACTCAGCTCCCCCTGCCCAATTCTCCATTCCAAGAATTAAAAACATACAATAAAGTTGCTGCCCTAAGCCATCAAGTTGAGGGTATATAGGTGCTCATCTGATATCTCAGATGAACTTTCTTTTTAAAATATTTTAAATATATTTTATTTAAAAATATTATATTTATTTGTTTATTTTGGGAGGCATGTACTATGGTGCACATGTAGAAGCAAGAGTGTGCACTTGGCATGAGTCTTCATGGTGTTGGTTCTGGGGATGGCACTCAGGTTGCTAGGCATGGTGTGAGGGCCTTTATCCACTGCCCCATCTCTTCGCTCCAGGGAAAAATCCTTTCTACAAGTTTAGCTTTAAATGTAGAAATGAGATAAATCAATAAATGATAAAGATTTTATTGCTCCTAAGTAGTGATGCTATAATTCAAATATATCAAGAAAATTCACAGGCTGGAGAGATGGCTCAGTGGTTAAGAGTCCTAGTTTTTCCAGAGGACCCAGGTTTGATTCCCAGCACCCACAGGTACACACTCCTAGGGGATCTGTTGTCCTCTTCTGGCCTGTGTGGGTACCTACAGGCATGTGCTGCATAGAGACATGCATATGGAAAACACCCATACATGTAAAAGAAAATGACTTCACCACCAATCCACTTCTCAGAGACATCTAGAACTCAGACTCTGATATGTAATTGCATTCTTCTCTTGTATTTATTTTCCTAGCAAAGCATCTTGGGAACATCTTCAATGTGCATACACAGCTTTCTCTGACAGGGTTTCAGCTCACTTCCTATGGTGAGAGATGGGGAGGAGGCAGAGAATGCTGGTGTCACAGGTACCTGGCACAGAACAGAACTCAATACTGTGGCCAAGCATTTCATGACTAAAGCAAAGTATGATACTTTAATCGTTGTATTGGGTGAATTCTAGAATTGGGTCAAAGGCTAAGCAAGCCTCCTAAGCCATTTTTAAAAGGGATGGGCACTGTCGAATTATCAGCCAATGTTTTTTCCCACATTACAGTGTGCACACGGGTGCCCTCAGAGGATTCTGTAGATGGTCTCTCCCTCACATGTTCTCCACAGCATGGCTTTAGCACCCAGAGAAACCCACAGTTAGCTCAGAAGGCACACGCACTGGGTTTACTAATGATCTCTAATCTCAGGCCTCAGTTTGGGAGAGCTCAGCTCATTAATTGGAAAGCGGGGGAAGCAGGTTTCACAATTAGCATCCTGTCTGTTTATACACCAGTGTTGACTATTTCTTTGGACAGACGTATTTGGTTCCAGAAAATTGAGCTTCATGGTGACTCTGCCTCTCTCTAATTATCTATACATGTCCCTGTATCTGCATATGGATGTGTAGACCCCTCAGCGTAATTAGAATTAAAACTCTTAGATTTGTTCTATCATTCAGGCAGATGAAGGGAAGAGCAAGGATCTCCAATGGACATTTGGTTATTTCATTCATCTTCAGAGATACCCTGTGAGGACACCTGACAGGGAGCAAGGAAGGAGGCCTAACAAGGAATAGCTTAGTCCCTCAAGGAAGACAGACTGTGGCTTGAACCTTGCATACCAGTAGCCAGGCAGTTTGGGGTTGGACTGTTTGTTCAATCTCAGCTTTGTCTCCCCACCGCTCTGCTCAGGAAATCCTTTTCTCAGAATGATTCCCTTAACTGCTGGGGCAGTTGAGGCTGGGGGGGGCGGGGGCGGAGGCAAGTGAGAAGGCAGAGAAGAAGGCTGGACAGCCGCAAGGGCTCTCGATGCTGGATGACTGGAGGTCAGCTGGGGAAGCCCACTAGAGCTGCCGCAGTGCTCAGCCCGGACCCAGCGCTTACCCTCACCTACCCAGCAAGCTCAGATGAGATAAACTGAAAGGAATTCTTCCAACCTGTGCTCCAAAACCCCAATGGGAAGTAGGGGCTTGTGATGAAGAGCGAGAAGGTGAGTCGGGAGAAACGCCTTCGGAAGTGAGGGCGAGGAAGAGCGCCACAATGCACCAGCCTCCTACTGGTGCCACAGGTGCCTGCCTCCTCCCTGAGGGACAGGCGGGCTTCCTGAGAGCCAGAAGCACAGTTAGGGAGAGAAAACTCTCCAGGAAACGTCTATGACCAAGAGAGTTAAGTGCTGGGTGTGGAGCTGGGGTTGAGGTCAATGGAAAATTAAAGGGCCATTTCCCTTTCAAGAGAATGCAGGGCTATCTTTGGATGTACCTCTCCTTTTATATTTTTAAAGACTTGACTAGTACATGAATAGATGAACTGGAGGTAATTTGGGTTTCGTGTACAGATGTCAAGACATTTGCTAATTTAGTAGTTTCATGTGATTTATTTCCAAAAAGTTACAGATGATAAAAGATCATGTAGCAGACAAAAAATGTTAGTGCTAAGGATTATAATAGAACATTAATTAAAATAGAACACAGTGCCAATTGAATGACAATCACTTATTATTCGTGTGTGTGTGTGTGAGAGAGAGGGGGGGTAGCTAGGGAAAAAAGCTAAGGAAATGAATGATAACAAATCAATTATTTTAACAACTTCAATAGAAAAAAAAGCTACTCACTTTATACATTAAGTAACAGAACCCAAACTGAATTGTATTTCAACTATTACTGCATTTTTATTTTTTCATTAATAAGCTTCCCTCCCCCAACAGAATTTTGTTATAAAGTCCAGGCTGACCTTGAACTCATGATCCCTCTGCTTCAGCCAACGGCTGAGACTACAGATATGTGGCACTATACTTGGCTTTTTAGCTGTATTATGACTTTAATTTGTTACTATCAGGAAAAATAGGCTATATACTTTTTAAAAATATTTATTTTTATGTGCATTGGTGTTTTGCCTGCATGTATGTCTGTGTGAGGGTGTCGGATCCCTTGGAACTGGAGTTACTGATGGCTGTGAGCCACCATGCGGGTGCTGTGGAAGAGCAGTCAGTGCTCTTAACTGCGGAGCCATCATACTAGCCCCAGTCCACACAGTTTACGCATGTGTTATGTACATACCAACTCTCATCACTTAAATTCTGTCTGTGATTTGGGGTGGGTCTGGAGTTATGATTAAGGGCCTTTCCCTTTTATCATACAAATGGTTTAAAACTATAAGAATAAATATTTTAAAATAGGTAATTGTGCTAATTACAACTCTTTCAAGATAATTTTAATCCTTTAAAAACAATGCTAGGGGTAACCTAACTCATGTCTTCCCCTGCTTATACAATGGAATCCACTTTATTTGCAAATTGGAAATTACCGACCACTTGGCTATTTGGACATAAGTGGAAGAGATATCTATTTAAAACAAAACTTCAATGTAACTGAAACAGTTTAAACAAATTCCACAGCTCAGTTCATACAACGGAAACAGTTAGCAGGCCGGTGGCACCAACTGTAAGTGAAAAGTGGACACGTGAAAAGTAAAAGGGCTTGAAAGAGAGTTTTAAGTGACCAGAACATGAAAAAGAAAGAGTTTTGTTGTTGTTGTTTTGTTTTTGTCTTATAACCTATGGAGGCAAAATTTCACAAATAGAAATAAATAGGCAAACATCATTAACCAAATCCCAAGTCCTCACCTATAAAGTGAGGAGGTTGGTTGTGCTGGTCTCAAAGGGTTTTTATCTCTTAAAGCCTTTTATTTTATTCAATACCATCTAGGCATATCTATATATCTCTATCTATACATACATACATATATATGTACACACATATATATCACTTATTTTTCTTTGCTCTGTATGATTACTCTACATGCTTTAAGTATTGTTATAGCAAAGTCACTGAAAAATAACCTTTTGCTAGGCATTCTTTAAAACGATTTTGTTCTCTTTCAGCTTTATTTATAAAGGTTTCCTGATGCTGCTCCTCACAGATGAAGCACAGCATGGTGCAGACACAATAGCATCCGCTACTATGAAGCCAAGGAAAGAGCTGCTTTGAGATCTAACTGCCTCTCACCTAGAGGATCAGGTTCAGGGAGTTTTCTGTTGCTATTATGGTGTGAATGGTTCTCTGAAGCCACTTAGAAACAACCAAAGTTCTCAGCAGCAACAATCGACCCTGTGCTATGTCAAAGCACATCAGATGGCTGGCATTCCGTGCCTGGAACAAACGCTATTGCTCATTATGCGAATACATAATGAAAGGATGTGGGCAAAGACCAGAATGTAAATTGGAAGCTGACTTCTGAATGTGCTAGGCAGCAGTACTGGGCTGAAACACTCAGTCTAATTTCAAGAGACAATTCCAAAGTAGTTCTCAAGAGAAAGGACGAGGTATTTTTCAAATATTTGTTCAATATGAATGGGGAGGGGTTGCCAAAAATGACTTTTTATGCTGGCATGCGAGCTCTTGGAGGGAAGTCAGCCTGAGTCACTGGACACATCAAAGGCAAAGAGGCGAGTGAATGGAATTACTGCAGGCTGTGTGAGCAAGCCAGATACCTGCGTTCATCTGCCCACTGCTGTGATTTCAGCCTCCTTTTAATTACATTAAAGCAGCTGGTACCACTGGTTACTGCAGTCTTTAGATTACCTTGATTGCTTGGTCATTATCTCTAATCAGCTGCTGCTTCTCATCTTCAAACTTTTGTACAACATCCTGGAGCCGCCTTTCTGCAGTGAGCTGCTGCCGACTGCTCTCCTCTTTCAGAGAGGAAATAGTTGTCTGAAGTTCTGCTATGATCTAAAATGAAAACAGCATGCTGTAACTTCAAATTCTCCAGCAAGAGGCATCTATTTTATATGTATTTATGCTTAACAAAAGAATGAATTTGGCAAAACTCTATTTCACAAACTGAACATTTTCAATTAACATATCACTCAGGATAATGCATGAAATTCCACGTAATAAAAGACTACAATAAAACTATGAATGGTGGACAACTGCTCAACCAAATATATTTGGAAGGCATTTCACTCTAACATTCCACAGTATTTACTCATCAGAAGAAAGAACATCTGTGAGCTCAAAAAATGAAAAGCGTCAGACTATTTTACTGAGAAATAAACTTAAGAGTGAGCAAGGCTGGTCTGACTTTTGTGAGATTTGTACCACCACCAACAACAACCACACCCCCACCAAACCCGCCACCACCCACCACCTACCACTACCACCACCAACAACCACCAGCACCACCACCACCTACCACCAGAACCACCCAACCCCTCACTACCACCAGCCAGCACCACTACCACCTACTACCACCACCACCACTACCACCACCAGCACCTTTATTCTTCCTGGTCATGCTCACTCTTTATGATCAATTCCACACAGTAAGTCTTGGGTATTCACTAATGTTATGTACTCTGTTGAGATTTGAAGTTTTTATATTGTTCGCTACTGTGAGGTAAGTATGATTATTACCCCCTCTTTACAATGAGCAAACAGACAAAAAGAGGTCAAACATTTTACATTGCTGAAGTCCACAGTTAGTTTCATCTTCTAATGAGCCAATTTTACTTTTGTTTTTAACAAAATTTTGGTATTAAAGTTCACACTTCTAAATAGGCTTCCTAAGCGCACACACTCATGAAAGTTTATTCTGGCTCAGTCCCTTTCATAGGGACTCCTGTAGCTCTCTCCACACTCAGGAGTTAGTTCCCTCCAGGGCAGGGTTCCCCCCAGGTTCTCAAATTAACATCTGATGAAGAGCGCAATGGGCCCACTGAGAGCGCTGCTCTTCCTTTGCTTTGGATGCAGCCATTGCCTTTTAGTCTCAACAGTGAGGATTGCTTTTGAAAGCAGGAAATGGTTGTTTGTCTAATAAAAGAAATAGTATCGGTGTCCACAATGCTGAAACAGTATCAGTGCTTACAAGACAGCTCTGCTCTGGGAGCAGGATGCAGTCTGTGAGAAACATTGGGCTTAGAGGTCTTTCTTGATCTCAGTTTCCCACAAACAGGAGCACAGCATCAACAGACAGAGCAATAGAAACTATACGGAGGCCATAAAAGTCAAGTGCTATAGAAATATTAGTTGTCACAATGGACATAAACAGAGCATTGTTGTGATAAGTATGGAGTGTTTACACTCAGCATGCAAATTCGCTGTAACAAAGGTTAAAATTTAATCAAATGTTAAGATTATTTTGAAATGAAGAAATTCATAAGGGCAGTATGAGAATATTAAATGGACCCTCTGCTGTGAGTGGAGGAATTCACTTACTGAGAATACTGTTCATCTATTTTAAGAATTTTGATTAAATGTTGCTTCCATGCAACAAATGTTACATCCGTTCAATTACTGCCCATAGCACTTTCATCCATAAGCAGTAAAGGTTAAATTCTCACACTGAATGTCAAAAACTGAAGCACAGAAGAACCAGCTTCTAGTCACAGGCCAGAGGGGCTAGGGATAAGAAAGCCAGATTTCCTCAACCTACCATGAAATTGAAGATTGATATTTTATAGGAACATGGGCCAAACAGTAAACACAGCTTAAAATTTCAGTGTCTCAAGCTGAGTAAGCCAGAGCTTCATAGAAGTGGGAGTTTAACTCCATAATGTGTGTTTAGTCCTCTGTGATTTTATCACATGTGTAGATTTGGTGATCTACCACAGTCATGGAAACTACTTTGAAAGTACAAGGTATTTGTTTTCCTCTTAAAAATACTAGAAGTGAGCAAATCAGTATTGAGTAGAAACAGGGGGATCAGGAGTTCAGGTCAGCTTCAACTACATGGTGAGTTTGGGACTAACTTGGGCTATGTGAGACCTTGCATCAGGGAAAAAAAAGAGCAAGATTGAGATTAGTATAGCTAGGATTTAAGATAAAAATATTCTCAGGTATTTTAAATGGTTTTAAGGGCTCAAGATCAGGATATTCCTCATGTTTAGAAGATTTTGGACAAGGTGTACAAAAAGAAACGAGTGTAGGTTTTGGAACAATAAATGATGATCAAGGAAGGTACACTTGCTTTTATAGTCTTTAGGGTGAGAGATAATGAGACTTCTATGGGGAAAAATGAGATTCTATTTGGAAAGCTACTTTAGATTTATAAAGATGACATCAGGGAATGTCCAAACACTGAGGTGAAGCACCATGGCTAGACAAGTACGTTGATTAGGAGGCAGGATGACACTGTGTCACCTAAAAAAAGATTTAATATTCCAAATATTCCAGATTAGAAAGTCATCAGAATACCAGGCTAGAAAACAAGGTTTGGATTAGGAACACAGCATGGGTCTTTACGTCTATTCATTGTAGACTTTAGAGTACAAGAATACAAACCTTCTGCCTTAGCTCAGTGCATATATCACCAGCACTCAGCAAGTATTTAAGTAATGAGTTATAATGGTAAATTAAGTAGTGTAGTATCATGGTAAATAAGAAATAATCACCACTGGGAAAAATAAGACAACATAGTCTACCCTTTCCATAAGTAACAGTAAAAAATTTTTGAAAAAAAAGAATCTGTTATATACAATCATAATTGGGAAGCTCCAGTTTGGAGAGAATCATAATTAAAGAATATGAAGTAAAATGTCACTAAATGCTTACCATGTATTTATTTCATGGTGAGGAGCAGATTAGGACATTTTCATGTAGATATGAAAAATTAACACTGACAAACAACAGGGGCTATTTTGGGAGGTTGCTACGAGCAGTCTGACCCATGAAAGCAATAATGGTTACTAATAATTGTTAAGCAATGAAACTTTGTTTAGATATTAGGATCTTATTTGAAATCATTCAGAATTTAAAACAGAGGTAAATTTTCACCTTTTATTTCTATTGTTTTTTCAGGTTGTGGGTGCAGTTGGAGACTTTTCTAAAATTCTTCCTCTACGTTCAATAGCCAACAAAAACCCTACCTAGAAAGGACAGGAAGGCACTGGGGTTCCTTACAAAATACAGGAAGGTAGAGCCCTTTGCTCCCCTCAGCATGGCCCCTGGACAAAGTGGGGGCATGTGACATACTTCCCAGTCATTGGTCTGCACATGAAGGGGAGCTAGCCAGGGCAGTGGCAAGGGCTGCTTGGCAGGGGTGTGTCCATGTGGCGGCTGGTCCTCGCAGCTAGAGATCTCTGCAAACTCGTGCTGCTCTGTTTTGGAAAATGAAGAGTAGGGAAGTGACCTGAGTTTAGAAACTATGCTAAAACTGAGAAGGCCAGGTGAATATCTAATATTCAGACAAAAAGAATGCCTTTGTGACTGAGAGAAATAGCATGCCTGGAGCTGATGCCTCCCTGGCTGTTGTGGGGAAGGCTGTGTAGGCTCGAAAGCGGCACAGTCTCTGAGTGTGCCTGGGGTTAAGTACACATGCTCTACTAGGTCCAAAGCTTGATAGGATCTTAAAGATCAAGTAACTAATTTCCCTCATGGGAAGGAAAGATGTCAAATATTTTCCCAACTTAAGTTGCTGCTCTCCTGAGTGTCAATGGACCCATCCCTCATCTATTCACAATAGCATTGTTCTTGAGAGGAAGATTTTTAATCCTGATAAACACAGTGAAGCAACTTGGCTTCCGGCACTCTCACCAGCTTGATGAGATGTGCATTAGCGATTCCAGAAAACTCGCATCTGGAAGCAGAAACAGCCCATGTTTCGTTTTTTTTTATGTTCATTTAAAAATAATCTGTTTCTCAGCAGTGACTGGCACTGTAGACTGATGTTTTCAAACGCCAGTTCATGGCTATAAATACTCAGCGCATCAGAGGTGGGTACGGAGACTACTATCAGCATAAGGCTATCTTCCGTTTGACATCTATGTATTTTTCTAGCACAGTACTGCTCTTTCGTCTACAAAATGATTACAGTGCACGATAGCTTCTGGTGGTTTCCCACGTCCTTCTCCTTCATGTCTTGGAGAGAAATAGTAAGCTTGTACATTTCCAAATTTTGTGGCGAAATTTCATCAGTTCTTGAGCACCCCAAAGCACAGTGTATGGTGAAAAGATTTAATCTTTCTTCTAGACCTTTTCCTTGGCTCTCTTCTTCCTTTTCCTGGTGCATTGTTCATACATCTAAGGTTGCTAACAGGTAGTAAATGTTTTAGTAATACGAAGCACTGCGTGCTTTGGACATTGGTTTTACTTATTCCTTAAAACTGTCTTAAGATGATAGCACTGATCTCCCATTTGACTCCTGAAGAAACTGAGTTCCAAAGATGGCAGGTAAACTTGCTCCAGGTCACACATGTGGTAGAACTGGTTGGTATTCCAACTCTGTGGACTCCAAGCTTGGGCTTTCTTATATGCTACCATTTAATTTGCTTTAATGTCACCTAATCAGGCTTCTTCACACATTCCTGTAGGTAAACTTAAGGCTCCTGTTTCCAGTCTTGTCAGCTAAGCAGTTTTGTTAGTTAGATTCCATCTCACTGTCTGTATCCTCCACTCCAAATAAAGCAGAAGGAGTGCTATGCCGAGCTGTGGCATTTCCTGTTTCGGTTTCAACTTCACTTTGGGAGTGTTAAGATTCCTTTCAGGGGTTATAAGCATCGTTCAGTAGATTAACAAGGACATCTCTCCCTGAAGGGCTGGGATAATGGTAACCAAGTCACGGTAATCTCTCTCATAAACACCTATGACTATTCAATTAAACAAAGACTTCTAGTTTTCTTAATGACATGAGAATTATATAACATGCCCATTTTGGAAACAATTACGGAATTGACATTTCCTGATAACTACATTCAAAGTTTTGCTGTATAAGGAAGGGAAAGCATTGGGCCGGGCTGGTATGTCAAAGGTCAAGATTGCCACTTTGAAGTCAGTTCCAGGCTGAGTCCTGACTTAGTCACTTGCTAACTCCTATGATCTCATCTCTCTGATCTCAGATTTCTGCCCTCTACTGCTGAGCTACATCTCCGGCCCTTAACTCTCATTTTCTCAACTGGAAAAATGGAGCCGATGAGGAAAACTGAATGAAGTCACCAGGCTTGTGCCCAGAAATGTTGGATATTACCATTTGTTTTGTTGCTCCTATTATCAGGCAATTCATAAAATGGAACATGGATTTCAGTTTACATGCCATTCATTGTATATAGGCAATGATACGAAAGCCAACTTAAAATCATTAGACATGAAAACTGTAGAATTAAATGGCTTAGTTATCCATCTACAAAATGAAGGTAAACGATGCTTGATTGCTCTAGCAGAACTTACAGAACTCCAGAGGTTTGGGACTCCCTAACTGAAGCCATTGGGAGAAAGAACAGCTCATGAAGCAGAGGTTCTGCAAGTGTCATCCTAGCAGAGGTGGCATTTAACTGCTAGCCTTCCTTACAGTAAACCCACAGCGTTAACCATGAACAAGTGGTGGGTGCAGGGATTCTTTCTCACCCTCCAGAAGGAGCCAACAGTTGAGCTGACTATTTAACCTAGAATGGTCTGTCGTTTTGAATCAGTCAACTAGCTCATGGGTGCAATGAGTTAGAATATTGAAAAGAAAAAGTACAGATGTTATCAGGCTGCTTACATCACAGATGTAGGTGTGTACCCCTGCCTTGTGAAACGTCTTTTGGCCTGGGCTTGTTCAACTGTGCCAGCTGGTTTTACATCTTCCTCTGTGTGTATGTGTGTGTGTGAACATGAAGGTGTGTGTGCTGGTTCAAATGGCTCAATATGCACAATTCTTCCTGATTTTAGTAAGATGGAAATATTAAAAACATTTTTAATTTATTTATCAATCTATCAAAATATGATACAAATCCATGAAAAACTGACAAGAATTTGATTTAACTCTGAATTACAAAGGCTTTGCTGTGTTGGTCTCATTTCTGCTCTTTGTTTCGGATTTACTGTTTTGTTTTGTGTCTTTGGCTCATGCTTACCTGGGAAGATTTGGCAAGCTTCTGAGTGTATTCCTTCTCGATCTGCTTCAGCCTGCAGTTGGCCTGCAAAACACACGTACACGAACACACACACAGTGACCTGTGAGCTTGGTATCTCTTCCACATGCCTATCACCAGGCAGCTGGGATGCCTGCCAGCTGCACCGCCCTTCTGGGCAGCCAGAAAACCACAGGGTTTGTCTTTGATCTGACGCCAACTATTCATCACTGAAGAAGCAAGGAAAAAAAGAGATCTCTCTTGCCAATTATTAGACAAACACAAGACTTCTGTGGACAGAAAGAAAAAGGGAAAAGGAGAGACAGAAATAGACATAGCAAGTGTGATGGCTCAAAGGTAAAGGAAGGGGGAGAGGGAAGAAACAGGAAGGGAAAGGAAGACAAATGGGACAGGGAACTGGAGGAGGAGGAAGGGAAGGAAGGTGGCAGACTGAATACTCTTTCACCTTGGTTTAAAAAGAGAAACAGGTGCTCTCAGACAAAGGCAGATGTGACAAGTTCAGACCACTAAGCAGAGTTGAGCCCCTACTTGGCTGAACACACAAGAACAATCTTTTGAAGTGACAAATATATCTAAATCAAACAGTTTTCTGTCCTGGAACTAGGGTAGCTTTCCCAGAATAAGTCCACATTGCTTAGAATGTGATTGTCCTTCTGCCACTCATTTCTTAGTCCTTTAGATGTGACCCTCTTTCTGCTCTCTGGGAGTGCTTGGGATCTTCACTCTCTCCGTGCGCAGAAAGGTTCCAATGACAAGCCCTACACAGAGCCCTTTCCCTGTCAACCACATAGACCCCTCATTTCTCAGACACTACTCTTGTCTGCTTGTCCATCTGCCTGCCTCTCTCTATTTTGTCATCTTTTTTCACGGTTTCTATTTTCCATATCTCTGTCTTTTGATTTCTCCTAGAGTTTCTTCAACTTTTACTTTAAGATGTTTTATGGGCTTCAAGACAACTGCTGGTATAGATTGAATTTCTAAGGGTTCTTTCTTGTTCTATAAAACAGCATCATTATGAACTTCCATTTTACAAGTGAGGAAACAGAGGCACAAAGAGTTTTGGTAACCTGCCCAGGACATATAGATTAGAAAATGATGGAGCTGAGATTCAAACCTGCCCCCAACACACACATACACACACACACACACACACCACCACCACCACCAGTAGCAGCAGCAGCAACAGCAACAACAGCAGTAGAATAGGGGACTCCTTACTCTTCTGCAAGCGTGCACAGCATCCACATGCACACAGGGCATTATGAATTCTCCTGAGGTTATTTAGTGTCTGAAGATGTAGCCACATACCCATCTGTCAAGCACTAAGTGTATCTCCATTAAAGGGTTTTATATACACTAGTGAGTATTTTGGTTCTTGTCTTTCTGTTTAGAAACTTTCCACACATCTGCTGATCTTTGGTGTCTTTTTTCCTAGAACCTCTACAGTTTACTGGAAGCAGGTTGGATATGTACAGACTTCTGGTTGGATAGATGTCCCCATTAGGTTATGACACGGGAGCCTGGTCTCCCCTGAGTCCTGCTCCCACTGGACTTCCTTCCTAGACATTTGCACAGAGCGTTTCCTCTAATATTGCACTTATATCCCAGATCTGGAAGTCCTTAGTTGAGCACCTGCGCATTGAGGACAGACAAATGATCTTTATTTTATCCTAATTGCACCCAAGTGCAATTTCTCATTCTATCTCTTTAGAGCATCCCAGGGGTGGGAATGGGATGGTCATGTGATTAGCCAGCCCATCAGCTCTGAGTCATGTTACTTCCTTATTCAAATCTGAATCCATTTTCCAGTTGTCACCCTATCCCTGCTCAGGCCCCCTGTAGTTCCTGAATCCTTCCCCAACTTGGGCAGCAGGACAAATACTACTGCTTTTAAAGGCATTCTCCAAGCCTTCTTTTTCCTGAAGGCTGTTTGTACTTTTGGTATGCCAAGACCATTTTTGGTCCAGCCCTTCCTCAAACTCTAAAATTTTGTTGACTGTTATGTGTTCTGCTGTTTCCTTTTCCTGTCTTTTTGAAAGAATTATTGTACAAAAATGCATATGCCTGAGTTGCATTCCAAAGTTCCGATTTCATTCTAGTTACCACCACCACCACCACAACTCCACACACACACACACACACACACACACACACACACACACACACACACA
>LOJH01015180.1:0-23618 GCA_001685095.1 Ellobius talpinus | reverse complement strand
AATTTGTGTGTTGTTATTTCGGTGTATAAGCTAGCTGTACGGGAGCTGGGCCAGATGAAAAACAGGCCTGCTCCCCATTTGCTACAATGTTGGATGGCAATTGTAGTAAGGATCTGCTCATTCATCCTGGCCGCCCAGAACTGAAATAATAAACCAAGATCTATACCAATGCAAATCTCTATAGCAGTCTGTCCATAATAATTGTTGAAAATTAGTCAATTTCTGGAGTTTGTACATATGACTCACAAAAACGTCACTTTTTCTGTGATTCATAGGCTTTATTTCAATGTTAAAGCCAACAGATGTTCATCTTTAAATGAATTAGAAAATATAATGCTTTTAAAACTTTTGGTACATTCATTATGGTTAAAAATGGCACACATCTACAGTTAGAAAAACTATACTATGGTTCTTTAGTCCTATGGGAAACTACAAATTAGGAGTTGACAAGTTGTGGGTACTTAAAATGTCTGGCAGTATTGCCATTTCATATAAAATAGGGAACTTAATCGGGATTGTATTCGCTTTGTCCATATGTTGCTTTTAGGCTGCAAGGGCACCTTGCTTTGTGAGGCAGTGCTTTAAGAGTAAACTCTTCAAGAAAATCTAAGCAGAAAAAATGTCCAATTAATGACTTTTATTTTATCTATAAATGGTAAATTATGTTGCTAAGCAATTTAAAAATTCTATTTTTAAGAACTGCCAGAAAAAAATGCTTTCAGCATTCTCAATTAACTTGAGCCCAAGATCTAAAATCCTAACATTAATTCCAGCTCAAATTTTGTGAAAAGAAAGGAACTACAATCTACACATTTCCTAAAAGAAAATGAAATTGGATAGAAATGTGAGAGTACCATAGTCATGTTTTTAGGAAGTATTTGCATTCCATCTATCCACTGTAAACCCAGTGTGCAGACTGGATGAATATACTTACTTCCTTAGATTTATTGAACTGTAGTTCCCAAGACCTGGCTGTTTGAAATCCAGGAATATTATACTGTAGGATAAAACATAAAACTCCCAGATTAAATGCTCTTTTATTTATCAAATTTTTCAATTCTTGTAAGCTTTTTTAGATCTTTTAAAAATATTTTAGAATTTTATTTTATATGTAGTGGTGTTTTGCTTACATGTACATAAGTGCCCCTGTGCCTGTCTAGTTCTCAGGGGGTCAAAAGAGCACACTGACTCTTCTGGAACTGGAATTATAGGTGGTTGTGAGCTTCTCTGTATGTGCTGGGAACCCACTATGGGTCCCCTGCAAGAACAACCTGTGCTCTTATCGACTGACTGACTGACATGTTGCTCCACATCTTTTACTTTTAATGTTGAAACATATTTATTAAATGGTATTCAATATTGAGTTTGCTGATAAAAAGTTCTTTCTTTTCCTTTTGATAAGGCAGACCTCAGTATGTAGCTGAGCTGGACTTGAAATTACAATCCTCCTGCCTCAGCATTTTGAAGGCTGAGTCAGGTATGTGGCATCATGCCTCCCAACCACTATAAATACTAAAACTATATGAATGCTTCTTGAAAAGAATAAAGTAGATTGATGTTATTGTTGCTTTGAATGAAAGTAACCTTATGCATTCACAACTTTTATTAGCATTGTGACCAAATAAATACCTGGCAAGATATAACTTGAGGGACAATGTCTTTTGGCTCACATTTGAGAATACAGTTCATCAATCATGGTGAGGCAGGCCTAGCAAAATTCAGGATGGCAGGAACATAGTTGGCACTCCTCATATCTTAGAGGCCAGGAAGCATAGAGAGAGCTTGGAACAGAAGTAAGGGTACACTAAAACTGTGAAGAACAGGCAGACATTGGTCTCTTTCCTCTACCTAGGCCTCACCTAAAGGCAAAAGGTTGAATCCAATAGACCTTCACCCAATGGGGGATTCAATATTGAAATGCATAATCGGTGAGAGACACTTCATATTCAAAATATCACACCTTGCATGCAAGGGCAATTCAGACAGAAGTATATCCCTATTTTGATAGCCTTACTAGTTTTGCACTGAGAATGATACCATCTTTAGAATCTAGACAAGCTTTTCATTGGACTGCAGTTATGTTCTTAAGTGTGTCTCTGATGGTATTCTTTTGGGGCTAGTTTAATAACTTAGTCTTGTATCATCTCAAGAACAATGTAAACAAACTGTCTTGTGTTTGTTTGGGAAACGTCTGAAGCAGGCATGTTAGGGTATCCCTGTAGGAATTCTAGTCCAGTCTGTGCTGTGGAATGATATCAGGTATCAAAAATCAAAACAACAACAGAAAAAGAAGTGAAATCCTAAAATATTTGCCCTTTAGCCCCTATAAACATATGAATTTATTTCTGTCAACTCAGGAATCAGTAAATTAATGCTTGAGGATTTCAACCAATTGTCCTATCTTACAAATAAAGTTTTACTGGACTGCATATATGCTCATTGACATACATATTGCCTATGGTTTCCTATGGCTGCATTGGTACCAGAATGAAAGACAGGCTTCATTAGTTGTAGTACAGATTGTAAGCCTCTGTAAGCCAAAACTAATAACCTACTGTCTATCTTTTTTACAAAAAAGTGGCAATCCCTCCTTTGAATCACAGTTCTTCTCTCTGTTATTGGGTTGCCTCACAGGGAGTATGCATACTTCCACACAGGATCCAACATCTATAGGTACATTGCTGAAAGAAGTGAAAACACCAGTACAAGGAGCTCATACTTCCAGCAAAAGGTGGAGATTAAGGCACTCTGGTTATATGAGCAATACCAACATCATTTCTGAGGAAAAAGAGCTTTTTGTCCTCTCCTTCCTCAATGTTAGCCTATGTTGTCCATCTTAATCTGCTGGACCCAAGGAAAAAGCTACTTATCACCAATGGCTCCTGGACCACAAAGGAGCTTGGCCACCAAGGTAACTCTACAAATATTATTCTCTCAAAGCTATGCATGGTAATACATGACTGAAATCCAAGCACTTTGGAGATGAATGAGTGAGAATCAGGAGTTTAAAGCCAGACAGAGCTACATAGTAAACTTAAGGTCAGTCTGGGCTATATAAGACCCCATTTCAAAAAAAATTCTCTGTGATTATGACTTCTCATGTCAAAATTTCTCATACTCTGCTCTCAAGAGTTTTATTAAACTTACAGGTGACTTTAGCTCATGTGTTTTCTGAAGTTTGCTTACTAAATTATCTGAACCATTCTGCACTGTTCTCTCACAACAAGGAAATAAATAAGAGTAGATTTTCCTCTCCTTTGGACTACTGGATCCTAACTTGCAAAATGTAGTGATATTCATGGGTACTCTCTGTTGGGTTTGTTGACTTAAGTTCAATTAAAAGTTCTCATGACATAATGATAAGACATGGCTAAGCTTTGTTTCCCCAATTTAATTTTAGTAAACAGAGGCCTACATAGCTAAAGAGCTTGGTTGCTAAATTTTCCCCCCTTGCAAATGCATAAACAACATCTACCATCTCTTCTAGAGTCCCAACAACAGACCAAGGGAGTGTTTCCACCAAGTTCTCTCTAGGAAACCAGACAGCATATTAAATTTTCTTATAAAACAATGGCTGAAGGGTTACCAGCAAGAACATGGGTAGCCACACTAGAAGTTCTACACTCCGCAGGGATTAGATTATCCAATGGCTTTGTAGGTGGGGTTCCTTCCCCTATATCATCTAGTCCTTCCCCCAAACCCTGAGGGTACACTAATTAGGGGAGAAGTACATACAACTAGTCGGCAGGGGGTGCCTAGGTATGCAGGTCAGAGTCTCCAACCCCTCCTGCAAATATGAAATGCTAACAAATAGTGAGCCCAACACTGTGGTGACCTTGGGCAAGCAGACCAAGCCAAACACCTGAAGATGGTGGCACTTTGGCTTGGAGGATAGTCCTATACAAACTCAAGTGGGGTGCCTGACTTCCAGGCATTCACTGTTTAATTAAAAACAGTTAAAATTTTGTATCATTATTTCCTAATTTCTAGGCACTTGTAGTAAGAATTCTGCATGAATCACCTCGTGCAGTCATCTCATAGTCTTATTAACATACCCCTCTTTTACAGAGAAACAAATTGAAGCTGTAAAGATGCAATTGATTGACAGTTGGCCTGAAAAACACTCTATCTTTATTTCTGAGGATGCTGCTAGAGGCCTGGCTTTTGACCCTTTGACAACATAAGGGTAGTGGGATTAAAGGGATATGTCAGGGTGAGAGACTTCCTGGCACCTCCCAGGTCAGCTTCTTCACTGATAGTTCTTAAGTACCTTAATTGGTTCTACAACACTGGCTTGGCCATGACCAAAGGGATTTAGGAATGCTTTCCACAGAGAAATGCTCTGACCCCTCCCTGTGGTAAAGAATCCCCCTGCAGATCCTGACTCTGTCTGGCCCAGTGTGCAGAGGAAAGGGTCCTAGGTTATTGGAATATCTCCCAGACTCTAGAAGCATATTGCACCACAGCTTTGATCTTTAAACAACGGCCTCATGTGTACACTCTGATGGATAGCAGAACCCCTCCTAATATATGCCCTTGGGAAATAAATATTTAGGCTCATGCAATTCCCCCGCTGAAGGTGGCATAGCTTAAAATGGTTACCCTACAGCTGGCAACAGCAGGATGACTCTAGACTTCATTGCTACTGTTTAAAATTATGAATGCTGTTACCTTCTACAAAGGAAGAATAAGAGAGAAACCTAACATTTAAGAAAGGTATGTGCTCGGGTATAAGGTCCCATTATTCAACTCATCCCCCTAAAGGTGCCCCTGTTTTTGATTCTCTATTAAAATGGAAGCCTTTATGATATGACAAACTATCTTGAAATGTAGTGACTTAAAATCACAGACATACCCCACTTTTTCAAATGAGCTCAAAACTCTGCAGGCTGGCAGTTGGAAGGGGGCCCGCTGGACAGCTCTGATCTAAACAGTGCATGCTCATGCATCTATAGCCAAATACTGCTTGCTTAGGACAGATGGCCTGCTGTCTTCTACTGGTCTTGCCCTAGTATAATTTCACAGAGACTAAGCAGTGTTCAAAAAAAAACAAACCCCAAACATACAAACATACAAGAAGTGTGTGCAAGCTCTCGTCAGAGATGCACCTCTCCTGTTTGCTCAAACAGCACTAGTCACAATGCTCAGAATACAGAAAAGGCAAAGACAGAAAGGTGTCTGCTCTATATCACGGCACTGTATGTCCTAACAGAAGCACTAGGCTAGTTAAAAATCTTTTTTCATTTTCTATATGTTTCTGGGAAATGATGCAATTGCCAAATGAAATTTGAAATTGGATATTGCATGCAGTATCTCAGGGGTTACATTCCACAGCCAATTCTCTGGCTGACCTGTACTTACTCCCTCTGGCAACAATTATTACATTCAATTGAATAAATGGCAAATCTGCATGCTACAAATTCAGGAAATAACCAAATGGAAAACAAAGTCCAATATTTGAAACTGACTATTTTGCCGATTAAATAATATACAGTCGTATTTCTTAGGAAAGTAAATGAATTAGGTTTGATCCAACTGAGGAGATCACGGAGGTTCATCACTACTCATACCAAACTGAGCAGATTGCTGCTCTCCTTTTCACAAGACAGTCATATTACTAGGTGTGACATGTGATGGACCAGTCCTGGGCATTAGCTGTAGGGATCAAGTGATGTATTTGTACAGATATGTGTATGTATGCATACACATATGTGTGTGTATATATACTATGTACCACATAATGAAAATGAACCAATAGGAAAAATTTGATTACAAAGAGGATGCCCAAAGTATAAAGTTATATGTTTTCCCAATTCTCTGCATGGTGCTTTAGAGAACCTTATGATAAGCTGTTCTGGTTCAAAGTGCAATATAAATAACACCTATTCCACTGTTTTCCTACTTGAAATTACTTAAAATGCAAATATAAATATATGGAAGGGAACCTATAGGGAGAGCAGGGTAGAGGGCAGCTGAGCACCTGGGAGAAGGCAGCCAATGTTCAGAGGACTCCGGGTTAATGAGAGAATGGCTTGGGGTGGAGAAGTGGGCAATGGGTACTGTGGGTTTCACTGTGTGTCCCAAGATTTTTATTTCATAACTCACATGGAACATGGAATGGCACACCACAGTGGAACAGAATAGAGAATGCTGAAGACTAAAGACAGGTGTCCTGTGCCTCTAGTTACACTGAGGCCATCCAGGAAGGCACAGGTTGGCCAACATCCTAATAATCCGGTAGATATCATCTAATAACATCCTAATAATCCAATAGATATCATCTATGGAGAATTTTATTTATTGGAATACATATGACAATGTCTAAAGGCAATTTTGGACAGTGCAACAGGAAGTGGGGAACACTATTGGCATCATATAAGAAGAGGCTAGGGATTCCAATAACCGTCTAAAATGAATAGGTTTGCCCCCACAGCATAGGATTACCTGGTCCCAGTGTTGACAATGCTAAAGCCAAGAAATCCTATTGATTCAGGTAGTGGTCAAACACTGAGTTTCAAAACCACAGAGGCAAGGGAGTTTCCATTACAGCTTCAGAGAACAGCCACCAAAAGGTCTACTGCTCTTACTTGAGGAATGCAAATGCTCATCAAACATGCCAGGTACAAATATGGGTAGCATAATCATGGGCCAACAAAAGAAAGAATATCGTGCTTATATAAACATGTGTATAGGAAATAACCTCCCCCACCAATTCCTCCAGACTCAGAAGTACCCATAGCCAACATTTTCTATAGCAAGAAATTTAGAAAATATTATTTTTAAAAAGGAACAAAGCATCTGAGAAGGGTCAGAGCAGAAAGTGATTACTGGTGGCTCAGATAAAGAGTTCCATGATTTCAAAGGCCAAAGAGAAGCAGCAGGTTTGAAAACAGCTAATATTAAACCTCAGAGTCATCAAATACTTAGTTCAAACAGCTACCTGAGAAATGACTACTTACTTCACTTTGAAGAGTAGTTTAGAACAGTGTACTTCTAGTTTGAAGCAGCCTGGGAATCTATCAGATGGTCTTGTTAAAATGCAGAGTGGATGCCAAGGATCCTTGGGAATACCAAACTGCTCAGACTGTTCTTCAAGAACCAAGGCAGCAGGTTAGATTCAGCTGGAGTTTCTTCTTGTAAATAAAGTTTTATTGGCTCACAGCTACAACTATTTCTTTACATGCTGTCTGTCATTGTTCCCATGTTATAAGGCAGAGTTCAATAGTCATGACATAGATCTTGTCTGTGTCTTCTAGATGCAAAGCTTCTAAGTGCTACAAAGTGAAGACATTGGTGCCAAACTTATTTTTAAAGACTACTTCCCACAAATTGAACTAGTAGTCAAATAATTCAAAAAGTGCAACTGGGTTACATTTTCTACAAAAGGACAGGTAGAAATTTAGTGCATGCATTGTGGGTGGAGGGGGTCAAGGTGGTGTCTGCATGCTATATAATATCCATCAGTGTTTTCCTTCAATGTTAAGATAGCCTCTAAGTGAAATTGAGTTAGTCCGTTCAGATAGATTTTGTCTTTTAGAATTACTATTGATATGGAGAAACACTATGACCACAAACAAGTTGGGAAGGAAAGGGTTTATTTGGCTTATACTTCCATATCACTGTTCAACATTGAAGGAAGTTGGGGCAAGAACTCAAACAGGGTAGGAACCTGGAGGTAGGAGATGATGCCAAGGTCATGAAAGGGTATTGCTTACTGACTTGCTACTTATGATTTGCTCAGACTGCTTTCTTATAGAACCCAGGACAACCAGTCCAGGGATAGCACCACATACAATGAGCTGGGCACTCCCCTATCAATTAAAAATTAAGAAAATGGCTTCTAGTCCAGTCTTACGTAGTCACATTCTCAATTAAGGTTCCCTCCTTTCAGATAACTTCAGTTTGTGTGTCAAGGTGGCATATGATTATCCAGCACAGAATTCAACCTTAAAAACTAAGTATGTAGACACACCAGTATTCATTCAACAATATGTCTCAAATATTGAGTCTGATATTAAAAATAGATTATGAAACTGTTCGATACATCATTTGACAACAACTGATATCTTTAATGGATAAAGGGAAACAGACCAGATTCATGTAGAATACTTTCCTATTTCAGCATATCCCAATTTCCATTTTGGGTGAGAGAAGCAACACAGAAATAAAAGCAAAACCGATGGAGATCCAGCCTGAGGAAGCATCAGAAAAAAAAAAAAACGGTGTGCTGCCTTTACAGAATTTCATTGAATCTATAGAATATTTTCTAACCTAAAAGCATTAAAAGACCATAAAATACCAGTTTCTGGTAAATGTTGATTTCATATATAGCCATTCCTGTTTCCTTACTTAATAAGTAAATAAATTAGTAATAGCAATTGTCATCTAAATATACTGACTAAAGAAATATCAATTACTTTGTACGCCTCAACAGCTGTGTTTATGAACATAGTCTCAGGTCAGTAAAAATATGAATGTCATAAAATCTTGGAACTTTTTCTTTGAGAACAGAAAGCACTTAATTTGTTAATACACAAGCCAAAATGGCAAGAAACATAGCAAATTTCTCTTCATTTTCAAACAGCTTGATAGTTCCCGAGCAAGAAGAGTCCTCACAATACATGAAAATTTTTTGTGCTTAAATATCCAGAGTTATCCTTGAAAACAAAAAGAGAACAAACCAAATGTGTTCCTTTGTTGAGCTCGAGAAGTACCCTTTGAAGTATAAAGTGCTCACTCAAGGGCAGAAGCTCTGTCTTGAACACAGACTTAGGCACAGCACAAATCACAAGTTAATTTAGTGGTCTTGCAAAGCCTTTAGTGGTGTGATTAATTTTAGTCATAATCTACTGACAATTAATACAAGGCATTTTCTGGAGTACATGTTAGCAAAATGATATGTTTTGACTAAGTTCAGCTCCTAGGGAAAATGTTATGCAACTTGAACCATGCATTATTATCAGGCTGAAAACACAAAGTTAGCAGTGATAGAGTGTCACGCAACCTCAATCCAGAAAAGAAAAGTCTGACTTTCATCTTTTCTGTGAGCACTGGAGGAATAAAGGCCAGACATTGGCCAACAGAGCTGGGAGAAGGGAACAAATACTAAGCTTTGCTTCAAAGCTATGACACAAATTCCTGAGTTTTTTTTTTTCTTTCTGGTATTTAGGTGGTTCACGCTCCTGTGGTCAATTGTACATGTTATCTTTTCATCTTCCTATGAGTGAGATATTGTAAGCAGTCTGTGATCCCAGCATGCCCTCCCTCCTCTTCCTTCCCAGAAGCTCAGCCTTGCTGCACAATGAATATTATTCAGTTTTAGACAGCCAGGATTCTACAAACACTCGCAGACACTGGGACACCAGTTGCTCTACTTGCTAGAAGAATCTTGGCCTGACTTCCCTGTAGGCCCATAGACCTAGTTCTTCATGACATAGGAGTCCCCTAAGGAGCCAGATGAGCTTTTTCACTGAGCACATTCCCCCAATACAAATCTTCTGAAGAGGTAATAAAGGCCACAATGAAAAGCTTTAAAATGATGGAACCAGTTAAAAAGAGACTACAGGGTGATCTCAGAACAGAGATTACTCCCAAAGTGGGATCCTCGGGGCCAGCCTGGTGGGTTCATGATACTCAGCATACTTGGACATGTTTTTTTTTTATAACCGACCTTGTCAGCCACCCCCATATCTATGGGCCACACATGGGCCACAGAAGGCCAAAGCCTTACTAATTGTGGGTTGCAGACCAGGGAACATGCCTTGAAGAGCTTCAGGCTTTGCCAGATCTCAGAGTTGTTGTGTCTACTGAACAGTCTCTCCATTCCCCAGTTACACTGAACTACAGTTGCCTAAGGCTGTAAGCTTGATCACACTTGTCTGGTCTACTTATTATGGCCAGCCTAACAACTGAATTGGTTCCAGGAGTCCAAAGCCACTAATCTTTCTTTCCAATCAACCACCCAGAATGAGGTCATCCAATTGAAGGTAGAATTATCTCTATAAATATTAGGCTGTTCCAGCCTTGCTACTATTATCGAGGCCCCCCAGATGTATAGAGCATGAACTGTGAGCCATAGTCAGAAATGAGTGTTACATCCCAACCCATGCATGCATAGAATAGTTATGCTGTATCTCATCGAATGTCAGATGTGAATGCAGAGGGTTGAACAATATGCCCTGTCATTTGGATATTTGGATGCTTCATCTCCACTTAGTAGAACTGTTTGGGGAGGTTTAGGTGGTACAGACTTGCCAGGCGAAATGCATCACTGGAGGTGGGTATTGAGATTAAAAGCCTCACACCATTTCCAAATTGTTCTCTCTAATTTGTGCCTGAGGTTCAAGATGTATGCATTGAGCTTTCTGCTTCTGTTACCATGCCTGGTGTTGACTGCTATGTTTCCACACCATGATGGACTCTTACTTCTCTGGAAACATAGCCCAAACAAACTTGTCCTTCTGTTAATTGCCATGGTCTTGGTATTGTATCAGAGCAACAGAAATGTAACTAATACATTCAAGTAATGGGCAGAGGTTTAAAAAAGGGAAATGTTAATACTAATGAAACATATTGACAAATCAAAACTTAACTGAATGATGTTCATTAGAAGCACCCAATTCCAAGTAAAGAACTCTTAAATGTTCTATTCTGTTCTCACCATGATTTAAAATTGAAATGTTGCTTATGACTAATTAAATTGATTTACTTATCCACTTTGTCGATCAATATATAATCTGATATATGTGTGTATTCCACTTTATTACATATAATATATAATCCAATATAATCTGAAAATATACACGTCACTCATCCTTAGAGAATTTCATAGGTTTCCTGTCAGTGTTCAGATAAAGCCCCACCTCACAACCTACAGAGCTTTGAGTGACCTGGCTCAGGCATCCTGTAAATGTGCCTGCTTCCTTTCCTGCTTGTCCTGGGACCTTTCACAGTGCAGCATCTTTCAGCATGCCAGGCTCATGGTTTGCCTCATGTTGCCCCCTCTTGAAGACCTCTTCACATTATCCCTAGGGTTGATTCTCCCTCTCTTCCTGTATCAGCTCTGAGTTCAGGTCCTCATCCCCAACGTCCTTCACAACAACAACATTTTTCACTGAGAGACAGAACTCAAGGTGTTTCTTTAGATCTTCTGAGTAAAGAGACATTATAGCTTTGGACAAGTATGGCTGACTAGCAAACAGCATCATTATCTAGAGACCCAGCGAAGACTTGGGTCACAGAATTCTTTCTCAACTGTAGCAAAGAAGGTGAAGGAACCTTCCTTCTTATTCCTTGACTCATACACTGATAAGGTCTATAAAAAAATCCCTCTGGGGCTAAAAGGATGGGCCCAGCAGTCAAGAGCATTGTTGCCCTTGCAGCGTGCATGAGTTTATTTCTCAATACCTAGATGTTGGCTCAATAATATCTTTAACTTCAATTCCAGGGGTTCTGACACTCTCTTCTAACTGCCAATGGGATACATGTCATGCACATACATACATTCAGGCAAAACACAAACACACATAAAATAAAATAAATGAAATGAATCCAAAAATACATTTTAATTAAGAAAAAAAAGAACATGCCTTCCCTCTTAGCATGGCAGAGCTACATAATTCCAGGTAAATCAAGGGAAATATATAGAAGGGATGCTGGGCAATCTTGTTAGCAGGCCCTACATTTCCAGTCTTTGTTTCCAGTGCACGTATGTACACACACGCACGCGTGCATATGTACATGGCACATCATCTTCCCAGACCTTTAAAAAGCATCATACAGAGGTGAGGGATCAAGGAGAACTTATGTTAACGAGTGATGGTGGTATGTCATAATAATACACACTTGTCATCCACTTGGTAACCAATTTTCCATACCCACCAAATGTATGAGTGTAGAGAGTTAGTCAGGGAGGCATGCTACTTCTTAGAAATTTCTTGATGTTTCTTCAGAACATTAACTACATGTGAAATTATTTAACTGGCTCTATTTACTGTCATATTCGTTCAACTAGACTGTAAGGATCATGCAGACAGAGATCAAGTAATAATAAAATTCACAATATAATTAAATTGCTATTTTAGCTCCTGTTGCATCCACTCAGTGACTCCATCTCTAAATGACAAATATCTCATGTTTACTCTCATTTGTTGCTCCTAAACATTATAGATAAATAATAGCACATGTGTGCTGATGACATGAAATTAGAATGAAACTGATTTGGGATTGACAGAAACAAGGAGGATGGTGGGGGAAAAGTGAATGAGTAGATGGGAAACATGCACAAATTACAGTTCTTACTTGCATGAAAAGGGCTTTATATAATCTTGTGTAATAACAAAAATGCCTGGGGCACAAAACAATCGATGGCCTTACCCACAATGCACACAATGTACTGATATATTAGAGGCAAGACTGTTTAGGGGGTGATGAATCACTTTCAAAATGGGTTTGAAACCTGCTCCACAGGTTTGCTTGGAACTGCAAACCTGGTCAAAAATCCATGGTTTCAGTGATCACAGGCCCTAGAGAGAACTTACTACTGATGTTTTGATAAATGGGTATATAGTCAAACTGCCTTCTAAGTAATGGTATTTCTACATAATGGACCTATGTAGCTCTTATCCTGGGTTGGAATAAGTTTCTTTTGCTCTGGGAGTGCACAAACTCATAATTGCTCAAAGTACTGAGAATAATCAACTATGGAGTGCTATTCCCAAAACAAACACCTAAAGCAGGCACTCCAAGGCCCAGGGAACATTGCTGAAGAGGGTCAGAAAGAGAGAAATGAGGACAAAGAGGAACATTATGAAACTCTGTCTCCAGATGTGCCATGGTTGTTACAATCTTTAACCCACAGCATCTGGGGCTTCCTGCACATGACATGCACACACAGTAACATAAAAGGAAGAGGAAGCTATGCATGTTGGGGGGAAGGGTATCATCAGGAGTGGGATGGGAAGAAGAGAGTAATGGTGTTACAGGAGGGGATGCTTGTAGGGGTTTCTGTCCTGCCCAGTTCCCACAGCTGGTAAGTCCCAGAGAAACAACACAGAACTCTACATTAATCATAAACTGATTGGCCCATTACCTCAGGCTTTGTATTAGCTCTTATGACATATACCAGCCCATTATTGTAGTATATGTTAGTTACATGGCTCAGTACCTTTTTCGGTGGGTAGGTCATATCTTGTGTCCTCCATGGTCTGGGCAGGACTGGGGAAAGAGCTTCCTTCTTCCCAGAATACTCCTGTTCTCATTGCCCCACCTCTACTTCCTGTCTGGTTTTCCTGCCTATACTTCCTGTCGGGCTACCGGCCCATCAGCGTTTATTTAACACATGATTGACAGAATACAGACAATTCTCCCACACCATAATGGGGCAAATGGGATCACAATATACTGTGTTTATGTAAAAACTGTCAAAACTTAAAAATGAATGAAGAAAATACAAAAAAATTTAAATGTTAAACAACAATATATTGCTAACCACTAGTTCTATAATTTATAAATCATATAATTCACACCTTTATCTAGTAAGATCCCACTATGAACACATTTATTTATCTAGTAGGTAGAAAAAAACACATCTAGTAGTTGTGTTTCCAGACATGTCACAGGACATATTGAATTGTTTAAAGCCAGTTATCCATATCCTTAAAGCATCAAACCAATACACTCTATGAGCTGGCACTTTTAATGACCAGATATGGTTTATTTATGACTGTGGAAGGAAATCTATGCCACTACCTTAGAATTTATACAGAGAAATGTGAGCCTTGTTTGATAATTGATTTTCTAGCTTTGCCTCAGGGACCCTGTCAAAAGTGTTCAATGTGATTAATACAGGAACAGTTCCCTGTGGGTATTTCGTCTGGAAATTAAAATTTTTTAATAAGCTCTTAACTGGAATTACAGGTACAATGGATTAAGTTGGGTATATTTCTGTTTTCCTTGAGTTGGCTAGTCAAGATTTCAAGTACTTTTAAAAGACTAATAAATTAAATAAGCAATGTAACCATGTGCTCCATTACATCACTAAGAATACAAACAACTCACGAGCCCAGGGAGCTGGAGAACTTAGCCGAAATTAATTCTCAGCTGGTTGGAGACACCACTTGGAGTCCCTGCTTAATTTTAAAAAGCAAAATGTCTGCTTCCCAATGGATCTATTTACATTTTGCCATTTCAAGCAAAAATATATTCATAAAGTTGGAAAAAAGTTATCATTGAGGAGGGAGCAGCAATTTGCTCTTGTGGTGCACTACAAACATCTTCAGGGGGTGGTCCATATTTAGCTTGTTGCACAGGGAAGGAAAAGTATTGAGCTGGGACAAACCAGTTGATAGAAGCTGGAACCTTGACTTCCAGCTCTCAATGGCTTTTGCCTTGCTGTACAGTTTTGATGAAGTCCCTTGTCCTCTTTTTGCCATTCCCTTCATTTTCTCATTTGCAAAATGAGAACAGTACCTGGCTGTGAGAATTAAAGAATCAATCATTTTAAATGGCCAAGATAAAAGTGCTTTAGATTCATAAGACATTTTATAGGATGCAAACTGCTATCTTTTGAATACCCCGTATGTGCCAACTCTATTAAGCTGAAAAAAAAAACACTAGTGGTTTCATAGCAAATTATACTAAGTGCTTATAAATTCCAGAGACAAATGCTGATAAAGATTCTATAAATAGTGTTTACAACCACAACCATGCAAAGGGATGCAAAATAACACTCCACACCAGGTTTTTCAAAATAGGATTATTACTGAAATAATCTTTAGCTCCTAAACTGGCATGCAGGAAAAGAAATCAACTAAGATGAAACTTCTCGAACTTGCAGCTCATCTTTCATCGATATTTGAATGTTATACCACTACCAGGACGGTTGCCAATGGGTTTTCATTGTCCATGATAAAAAAAATAGGCACCGCAGAGCCAAGAAAAGCTCTGAAAACACAGACAATAGAATCCCATGGGTTTTAGATTTCTTTCAAGTCTGGGAAGCAGTGCATTGTGATGTCACGATTTTGTTTCTTCTTGGCCCTGTTCTGGGGAGGTTGAAGGTTGTGTATGGTTTGACAATGGGTGCTAACCTCAAGATTGTCCTCTTCCCACAACATCTGGGGTCAGTCCTTCTGAAATATCTTTTAGTCATAGAATGTAGGTAAGAAGGATGCTCCAAAGCTTCCTTGTAAATAGAGGGAAGAGGGACACTGAAGGACCCCACACTTATCACTTCAGAATGCTTGTATTGGGTCAGATGTCAGCCTTTTCAAAACTTCTCTAGACTATCACAATGTGTGATGCTTGTGAAAAGCAGTAGGAGGGCATTGTACGTAACATGGCCTGCATGAGAGACAGGGAAGGTTACTCATTTTTACTGCTGCCCTATGAAATAATGCCAAAGGTCAGCAAACTGGGTGCATAAAAATACTTTTGAGTTTTGTAGTGCCATAGGGTCTCTGACTCAGCTAACTGAACACTTCTTTTGCAGCCTGAGACAATGAATGAATGACATGCCTTGCAAGCATGAGAAGCGGAGTTCAATCTTCACTGAAACCACATTTTTAAAAAGTCAAGAGTGAGAGAATGTAGGTGTAATTCCAGCACTGTGGAAGTGGAGACTGGTTGTCTAGATCTCTGGGATCCTCTTGCCAGCCCATAACCTAGGCTATGGTGAGTCTCAGACCAGTGAGAAATCCTGTCTCATAGCTCTCTCACACACATCTCACGTTTCATACACACCAGTAAAAGACCCTGGCACACATACACAAATAATAAGTAAATGAAGGGGGAGTAGCTAGATTAGGTCCCTGAAACTAGCTTTGCCATCCCAATGTAAACTCTACTAAGTTATTTGCCTATCTTATTACACTAATGTATGTGCATTATAAAAGACAGAGTTGAAAATTTGCAGTGGACAGAATAAATGGATCCTTTAAAAATGGTTTGATATTGATCAATATTAATCATACAGAACGTGGTTCCACGGAACCAATCCCATCACAATTTTCACAAAGAGAAGTTTCTTTTAATATGTCTGATGAAGTTTGGTAATGTTAGTTTTGTGATATAGGGTGCAGCAATCTGCACATCTGGCACCATGTTTCCTTCAAAACAGTAACCTATGGATGTTAGGCTGAAGGAAAAATGATGGAGAGGTGTCAACCCACATGTGAACTGGTTTAATTTTCTAACCTGTGACCCTCTGTTTCCATCTTATGTCTACTGATCAGCTGTCAATTTTGGTTCTGAACCAATGAGCCAAGTCAATTCTCACCTTCTCCGGCACTAATCAGTTGTCCTGGAAACTAACTGAGATTTGTTAATTTTCATATTTTTAACACATGGGTTTAGAACCCACTGAAACCTTCAATCTGGGAGCTCTTTCAACAGGTGACAGGATTCTGTATCCAAGATTCCAATCACAGAGCTCTGAGAGTTTCGACAAGGAACACCTATCATTTTCATCAACAATATATTTATTTCAGAATATGTTACAAAGGACACACTGGCAAATACCCATTACAAAGTGGCCCAGAATCATGTAACATGATGCTCTTGAAAAGCAGGTAATCATTTGGTCATTGTTTGATATTTTAACTTGTACTAACAAATGCAATCTATTGATGCATCAAAATCATCTGCTCGAATGTATATGGTTATTAGCACTACCCGTTCTCATCAGAATAGGATTTGCGGAAACTAAAGAGTAACTTTTAAATTTTAGGAACATGTTGGGAAAATTGGCATGATACAAGGAACAAGCCTCTGCATAAAGCAAAAGAAATCATACCTATGTACCATGTTGTTAAAATATAATGGAAATTATACTGTTTAAACAGTTGATTTGCTTTTAAAAATTATTAAATTAAATTATTTTAATATTTTAAAATAATGTTTTTAAAATAATGTATTTTATTGTTATTTAAAAAATAATTTTAAAATAATGTTTTTAAAAATTATTAAATTAAATTATTATTATTATGTGAATGCATATGTGTGTACCTATGCCAAGGTATATGTGTAGGTGTCAGCGGCCATCTTTATAGAGTCACTTCTTGTCTTTTACCTTTACTTGGGTTCCAGGGATTGTACATGATTGAACTCAGATCATTAGGCTTGGAAAACAAATGCCTTTATCTGCTGAAGCACCTCTCGGACCCTGTTTTTGAGTTTATGAGGCAGCATGCATGTATCCCAGGCTGGCCTTTTACTCACTGTGTAACCTAGAATAGCCTTGAACTTAGTTATCTTGTCCTGTAAACTTTACCTCTTGAGTGGTGAGATTACTTGAGTGTGCCACCATGCTCAGTTGCTACAGTACTAGGGCTGTATAATACAGGGCCTCATGCACTCTACCAGTTCAGCCCTGTTTATATTTTTAGTAAATAATGCTACAATTAAGGTAGGCATAAAACAATCAGTCTTAGGAAGAAAACAATGGCATACTATGAAACAGTGAAAGGAGAACAGGACATGAGGTTCCGGATAGATGGATGGCTCAGCAGTTAAGAGCGTTGTTCCTGAGGTCTGGCCCCAACACCGACATAATGGCTCACAACAATCTGTAACTCAAGTTCCCGGACATCTGATGCCCTCTTCTGGCTTCTGCAGGCACTCCATGAACATGGTACACAAACACCTTAAGGCTTAACATGCACAGATATAAACTAAACACATTTTAAAAAAGGAGAATGAATGATAGTATCATTGATTACCCTCCTTGTCATAAACAGTCCCATAGTTCCCATAGATGACCAAACATGAAATATGACTAGATGCCAGAGTCTTAGCAATAACTCCATCATCAATTCACCATGTTATTAAGGATTAATAGCTTCCTTTTGTGGATGTGGAAAGCAAAAATGAGTGCTACACTAGAGTACCACATTGCTCCTTCTTCTCTGTTGATCACTGCAGGCAGAATGCAAAGACATGCAAAGGAGAGGAAAGGAAGTTTGTTGAGGGAATCTTCACATCCCCCTTCCCATGCTGGAGGTGGACTCTGCTTCCCAGAGTCCTCCATAACCTTCAGGTCAATAAGCCAACTTCTATTATTCAGTCAGACATGGCCATGAGAGGATACACATCTCTCATCCTATCTCGTCTTTGGCTAGGTACTATTTTATGCCTAGGCAGAGAGGTGGCAGAGAAGAGGCATCCATATTTGGAAAGTAAACTAAACAAAGAGAATCATCACATTCTCGTCCCAAACCACACAGACTCTTTGAGATATTAGAATAAAATGGCACAGCCATACCCATCACAACTTCCAAGTTGTCTGTCATTTCACCTAAACATTCTTGACATCTCCTATGTTATTAGAACAAAACAGAATAAAGAAAATCTGTCTCTCCATAGTGACAAGACATACATATGTCTTTGCCATTAACTTAAGCATGCCATTAACTTGAAATCTAAATTATTCAGTCACAAAAGATCTTAAAATTCAAACAGTTTCAGTATTCAGATCTTAAAATGGCAATAGGAACTTCATTAATTCAGAACTAAACATTCTTCACTGAATATAAATTTTAACCATTTTTGTAACATTAAAAATGTTAAAGCTGTGCATGCCATTGTCAATGATCATCATAACTATAGATTTTCCCCTTCTAAACCAGATACTGTGATCAGTGCACCCCAGTGGCTGTGAGTCTGGCTTTCACCCAAACTCTGTAACATGAAGGAGAATGGTGACAAAGAACCCTGAAGGTATTCTATAATGCTCCTCTTAATGCTAAAAAGAATCAGACCACACAGAAGATTTAGCTGGATGCCCCTGGGATAGGACCCATTTTGAAAGAGATGTAAAATAATAGGAGGAAAAGTAAATGCAAATTTTGTCAACAAAATTTACTACTAGACTAAAAAGGAACAAAAATCAGCAACTTTTTTAGACATGTTTAATAAACAGGATGATGTTCGATCACCTTCAAAGGCCTAATGGTGGAGGATACTTTTAATAGTGTATTTCACTGGAGAAGAGAGATCATACAATTATCATTGAAGTTGAGACCTGTAAAGAAATCTGGAAATGCACACAAATTGCAGTTATTTGCACAACTTACTAAACCTAACAGATGACATTTGAGGTCTATGCTTGAATCCCACAATGCCCTTGCTCTCCATCATGGCTAAGGAAGGTGGTTTATTAGTCTTGATTCTGTGGAAAATCAGGCCAGAAAATCCTTTGCTGTGGAGCTGCTCTGGGCACTGTGGGTAAGGGGACTCAGAACACAAAACACATAATGAAGCTCAGAAGCAGAGTGCCTGACTCTCTCTTATTCACCAAGATGATCCTCGTTCTGCCCAAAGGGACACCAAAGAAGCCAGAATTTGCCTACTCATGTGCTGATCACAGAAACTGGAAGCACTTTTTCCCCCCAAAGACAAGCTAAAAATGGAAAAATACTGTTAGGACATGGAGATAGGGTTCAGGGTTCAAGAAGTCCCTGAACAATGGCTCTATGCTGGGTTCCCCTCAGTCTATCACTATCACCCTTGACCAATGATGTTTCTACAATACTGCCCATGCTACTTTAGTATACCTATATGTGAAAATGGAGAGCTCAGCTTGAGTCCTCAGTTTGATGGCTCCCATATAACAATTATGGGAAACTACGAAACCCCAAAATGTTAGCTATATCTCTATTTATCTGACATTTGTCATAGGTATGTGAGTCTTCACACTTTATGATGGGCAGGAAAGGAGTCACTCCCCCTTTTCCGCTTCTCCAAGTATTAAAGTGTTGAGCAGTATGCCAGACTTCCACCTACTCAACGCCAGTTCTAACCCTTAAGCCCTCACTGTAACACAGAGAATGTGACAGTATAGAATCCACTCACTTGAGAGGCAGAAAGAAGCAGGAAGATAGGGAGGTCAAGGTCATCCTCCCTTGCTTAGTAAGTATGAAGCCGGCCTGAGCTACAGGAGACCTTAGTTCATAAAAATAAATCACAAAACAAGGGTCAAGCATGATGACGAATGCCTTTGATCACTGCTCTCAGGAGGCAGAGGCAGGTAGATCGCTGTGAGTTTGAGGCCGGCCTGGTTTATAGAGCTAGTTCTAGGACAAAAACAAACCCTGTCTGGAAAATCAAAAACAAAAACTCAAGGAAATAAAAAACGTCCCCAGACTCTGACAGACATGGCCTCTCGTTCCCAAAGGGACAACATCCTAAGCTGAGAATCACTTCCAGAAGCCCTAGTCTTCTATAATCAGAATTTTCTGCATATCAGCTTTACACAACTGGATTATATCTGTAGATACCCAGCTCTCATTGTCATTTGTCTTCTGTGTCCTGCCTTGTGCTTTGAGCTGACCTCTGGCAATAAGCTTGCTCATTCACATGTCTTGCCTTCTATACCCTTGGGCATCTGCATATTTTTAATTTCTGACTTACTCAAATCATTGTCTGGCACCTATGCACTACAGACCTTTTTCTGCTTGCTTTCCCAGACTAAGCATTGTCTCTGGCCTTTGTTCCATGATACCCTATAAAGTCACTGCACTAGATGAAATGACAATGCCATGGCAGTGTGTCTTTTAATTCATATGAGGACATATTAGGAACAAATGGTTAACAAATAACTATGACTGGACTCATCCTAAGGAAACAACATAGTGAATTAACCATATTTGTAACAAAAATTAAAATGCACATATGTACACACACACACGTTTCTGGAGTTCCAAAACAAATGAGGTTTCCAGGTTTCTATTTGAAAAGAAAAACAAAAGTCAACTGAGCAGTCTTTAGCCAAATTTTCTAGTATGCAAACTCTAAACTTAATCACATAAAACACTAAATAGTGTATTAGTCACTTGGCACGAGTTAAATTTGTAACTGTTAAATCTAGAAAGCCAGAATCAGAGAAACTACAGCATTTTAAAGTAGAATTAGTAATAGCATCTAATAAATATGACATGCAAAATGTGAGCTATAGAAAGCACTGATCCGTGGTATTCACTCAGATGCCTGCGCCGTAAAGATAAAGCATTTTCCTTCCTTCAAAAATTCATTAATTGTGGTGCATTTATGTTTCTTTAGGCAACCCAGCAGCTGTAGCTCCAAACACAAGCCTTTGAGAAATACATCTAAATGAATATGTATAAACTTTTCCTCTAGCAATTATATTTAGCAACTACAGCAGATGCCTCTGCTTTCCCAGTGTTAGCTGTGCCCCTAATTAGAGTCCGTTTTTAATCGTGCTGTCCTCCAGCCACTTGTCTGTCACGTGGACCACCTACACACTCAGGAGAGCGAGATACACATGGATCTAACAGCTCTGTGAGGAAGTTTAAGAGAAAATCATGAAAGCAGCAAGCATAAGCCACAAGCGCTCAATGTGCACAACCCCAGATTTTCCCAAAGCAATGATCAACTGAGGTTTTTATGTTGCAAACATCGTGAAGAGATGTTATCTCATTTCCCATGGGATAATTCTTGTTCATCCTTTTCGTTCCAAGTTATTCAGTGTAGGGGCCACAACCCCCAGAGCAGAAAAGAGACCTCAGCCTCAGCCCTCAAGCTGATTTAGAAACTAAGCAGATAAGCTTAGAAATATATATTTTATTTTATTTTTTGATTTAGTATACATGCATGAGTATTTGGCCTTAATGCATATATGTACACCCTGTGCAGACAGTGCCCACAGGGTCAAAAGACAGGATCAGAACCCATGGAACAGGAGTTACAGATGGTGCTGAACAGCCACGTAGGTGCTGGACACAGGTCCTTTCCAAGAGCAGCATCTAATTTTAACTACTGAGCCATCTTTCCAGTTCCCAGAAATATATATTATTGATATGACTTCCAGGCAGAGTGTATACCAAAGAATTTTTTTTGGTCAATTCAGAACTTCTTCCTCTAGGACAGCAGTTCTCAACCTGTCCTGTGGGCTGTAACCTCCACAGGAGTCATCTATCAGACATCCTACATATTATATATTTACATTAGGATTCATAACAGTAGAAAAAATACAGTTATGAAGTAGTAACAAAAATAGTTTTATGGCTGGGGGAGTCACCAACATGAAGAATTGTATTAAAGAGGTTGAGCATTGGGAAGGCTGACAACCACTGATCTGGGAGGAACTCTAAGCTAACTCCTAGCTGTTTTAAATACTTGGCTTTTGTATTCCAAGCATACGATGTGTTCTCTTGTATCCAGTATCTTAGAGGAACAGACTAGGTTGTTTCCTTTTCACTCTGAACTACTGAATCAATGTGTCTTAGATCTGTGAGTTTTTCCATGCCTGATGTAGAAAAGGTGATTTAGTACTTAAGGGAATACTGCCTGCTCTTGAAAATAAAAGGTATATGTTTATGTCTGCTAATTTGCCCTACATTTCAGAAATAGTCATGAGAGGTCACACATAAGCAACAGCCACAATATTTATAGGTTGTATGACATACAAAGCAAATATTTTAAAATATGTAGTAGCCTGTCTATCCTTTGCATAAAATTGCTGATCACTGAGCTATATAGGTGATAAATGTTTTGCCAGCTTCATCTCAGTAGCAGAGGGAGCTGGAGAAATATGTATAGGTTGTATGACATACAAAGCAAATATTTTAAGATATGTTCTGATCTTCATTTTCTACTTTAATATGGTTTCACATTCCATTAACTTCTAGAAAGGCTTTATTTTAACTTTTGGAGACCAGGGAATTTTGAAAACTTCGGTGATCTTGAGAAGAACACAGAAATAAAAAAAATGATGGGAAGTCAAAGTCAGGAATAAGATTTACAAAATACAAAGAGAACTTCAATACGTGACCACCATGAACACTACCATCACCCACCTTGTAAGCTAAAAGAAACTGGTTAGAAAATGGAAAGAAGAGGAAAAAGCCCACAAGCTTTACACTTTCAAAGGGCTGCAGGTTTTTTTTCACTGCACTATGTAATTTACACAGAGAAAAAAAATTCTGAGCCTTGGTCTTGAGCCTTCCAATTCTTCCTGGGTTCAGAAGAGGGTGTTGGAGTCCCTGGTATTGGAATTACAGATGATTGTGAGTTGCCATGCAGGTGCTAGGAATTGAACCTAAGTCCTTTGCAAGAGCAACAAGTGTTCTAAACCCCTGAGTCATTTCTCCAGCCCCCTCTGCTACTGAGATGAAGCTGGCAAAACATTTATCACCTATATAGCTCAGTGATCAGCAATTTTATGCAAAGGAGAGACAGGCTACTACATATCTTAAAATATTTGCTTTGTATGTCATACAACCTTATCACAACTACTCTTTCTCCTCATTGTCTTCCATCTCTTTTCTTCCTCCTTCCCCATCTCTTTTCTCCTGCTCCTTTTGCATTTTTTGTGTTTTGATTTTGGGGAGATCATGTTTTATGTGGCCTGGGCTACCCTTTAACTTCTTTTTTTTAAATTTTACATCTCCACTACAGTTTCCCCCTCTCTCTTCTCCTCCTCCCCTTCTCCCCGCAATCCACTCCTCCTCTGTTTCTTTTCAGAAAGTAGTAATCATCAAACCATGGCATAACGAGTTGCAGCAAAAGTAAACACATCTCCTTGTATTCAGGCTGGGCAAGGCAACCCAGTATGAGGAATAGGTTCTCGAGAGCCAGCCGAAGCATTAGGGTTAGGCTCTGCT